>MU249631.1:1253473-1275973 GCA_018977245.1 Lethenteron camtschaticum
CCTGCTGCCCTGCATCTCTCTACTCCTACATGGTCCAGTGTCACCAACAGGACACCCTGAGGAGCCACAAGGACCAGCCTGGAGGAGAGACCTGCTGCCCTGCATCTCTCTACTCCTACATGGTGCGGTGTCACCACAGGACACCCTGAGGAGCCACAAGGACCAGGCTGGAGGAGAGACCTGCTGCCCTGCATCTCTCTACTCCTACATGGTGCGGTGTCACCAGCAGGACACCCTGAGGAGCCACAAGGACCAGGCTGGAGGAGAGACCTGCTGCCCTGCATCTCTCTACTCCTACATGGTGCGGTGTCACCAGCAGGACACCCTGAGGAGCCACAAGGACCAGGCCTGGAGGAGAGACCTGCTGCCCTGCATCTCTCCGGAGAGGCTGCGGAGGCAACTCTACTCCAGCCGACGAACCGCAGGGACCTCGGCTGGAGCGTCGCCCACGGCCCGTCACCACCAACGCCTCCTGGCGGCTTCACCGACACGTCCCCGGACTGCCGGTTCTGCGGTAAAGTGGAGACGGTGGCGCACCGATCGTGGAGTGCTGCAGAGCTGGACTTGTTGTTCAAGGTCCTGAGAAACATCCTCCTCCTAAGGTTCAGCTCCACTTCTCCCGACGGTCCTCATCTTTGGATACAAAAGGTGACGGACCCCAACATTTCGATTTAAAGCTTTCGTGACTGCAGGGATTCATCTTCTTGGTTCTTTCGGTAAGCCACGTAGAATGGAAATAAAAAATAACAAAAATAAAACATAATTAAATAATTCTCACGACAAACGCTGTCTCCCCGACAGACCTGGTCTTCACCTGAGGACGGCTGCTTGCGTTGTGGCCGAAACGTCGTGAGACAATTTTTTATATGTTTATTTTATTATTTTTTTATTTCCATTCTACGTGACTTTACCGAAAAACCAAGAGATGGACCCAACAAGGGGCCGGTCAACGTGCTTATCGGCTACGCCAAGCTCGCCATGCACAGGGCGAGGAAGGTGGCCCTGGAGGGGAAACGTCCGGCCAGCAGCCTGGGGGCATCTTCCGCGCTCTGGTCGGAGCCCCAGGGTGAGTGGGCTGGAGTTCCGCCATGCGGCGCTGACCCACGCCGTGCCGGCCTTCAAGGAGCAGTGGGCGATGGAGGAGGCCGTGTGCTCGTGGCAGATGACGGGGAGCTCTGCATGCTGTTATGAGCTACCCGTCGGAGGCCGTCGGACTGCGAGGGGGGCTACGTATAGAACGAGAGAGTGAGCGAGAGAATGAGCGACAGAGTGTGACGAGCGAGAGAGCGAGAGAGCGAGCGAGCGAGGGTTACATAAAACCCCGTTTNAAAAAAAAACATTTTACGAAATGATGAACGAAACAAAGTGCCGAATACACCGAGCATCTTCTTGTTTCCACTGATCGTAAAAAAAGAGTGAACGAGGAGCGAGAGATGAGCGAGAGAGTGAGCGAGAGAGAGACCGAAAGAGTGANCGAGAGAGTGAGCGAGAGGTGGGGTTTACATAAAGCAAAGTTATAAAAAAATGAGAGAAGGAAAAATTTATATCAAAAAGATAAAATAAAAAAAATGATGAAAATGTAAAGGGGAAAAAAGGAACAAAATGAAAGAAAATGAAGAAAACAAAAAAAGAATAAAATTTAAAAGACAAATTAAAAAAAGACAAAAAAAATCAAAAGGATGAATAAAAAAAGAGAAGGGAGAGAGGGAGAGGAGGAGGGGGGGGAGGGGGGAGAGAGAGTGAAGGAGAGGGGGGGGAGGGGGGGGGTAAATCTCTGGGGTTGCCAGGCGACCCGTATTGTGCCGGAGTTGGTGAGGCGCAGTGAAGGGGCGAGGGTGGGGGAGGGGGCACGGGGGGGCACGGGGGGGCACGGGGAGGGGGGGCACGGGGAGGGGGGGAGAGGGGCACGGGAGGGGGCACGGGAAGGGGGGCACNGGGGGAGGGGGAGAGGGGCACGGGGAGGGGGCACGGGAAGGGGGGCACGGGGAGGGGGAGAGGGGGCACGGGGAGGGGGCACGGGAAGGGGGGCACGGGGGAGGGGAGAGGGGGCACGGGAGGGGGGCACGGGAAGGGGGGGCACGGGGGAGGGGAGAGGGGGCACGGGAGGGGGGCACGGGGAGGGGGCACGGGAAGGGGGGGCACGGGAGGGGGGCACGGGAGGGGGGTATGGGGGAGGGGCCACGGGGAGAGGGGAGAGGGGAAGAGGGGGCACGGGGGGAGGGGGGCAGGGCACGGGGGGGGGGCACCAAGAAGACAACTAAGAAACCCACCAACACTGGGGAGACAAAGGCGGCCGAGCCTGGACAACCTGTGCCCCCCCACACGGCCCCCCACACACGCCGGCATGGAGCGGTGTTCATCCAGCAGTGGATCGAAACAGTTCGGCGGCACAAGGCACAAGGATGACACAAGACTCGCAGAGTTAAAATGTAGAAATATATTTTTTATTACAAATATCAATCGACGAGCCTTCCCGTATAAAACGCGCCTCTTCCTCCTGCTGGCTTGTGTGTACACGTGTGTGTGTACACGTGTGTGTGTGTACACGTGTGTGTGTATATACGTGTGTATACACGTGTGTGTGTACGCGTGTGTGTTTACACGTGTGTGTGTGTAAACGTACGTGTGTGTACACGTGTGTACGTGTCTACACGCNTGTGTGTGTGTACACGTGTGCCTATGTTTCTAGACGTGTGTGTACACGTGTGTAAACGTCTGTGTGTACACGTGTGTGTGTGTACGTGTGTGTGTACACGTGTGTGTAAACGTGTGTGTATGTACACGTGTGTGTATGTACACGTGTGTGTACACGTGTGTGTACACGTGTATGGCTATAGGTCCTTTTAAAAACACGTGTGCGTGTCCACGTGCTGTATGATGTACATGGGTATTACGTACACGTGTGTGTGTACACGTGTGTGTACACGTGTGTGTGTACACGTGTGTGTGTGTACACGTGTGCGCGTACACGTGTGAGCGTACACGTGTGTGTGTGTACACGTGTGTGTGCGTGTGTGCGTACGTGTGTGTGTACACGTGTGAGCGTGTGTGTGTGTGTACACGTGTGTGCGTGTGCGTACACGTGTGTGTGTGTACACGTGTGTGTGTACACGTGTGTGTGCGTGTGTGTGTACACGTGTGTGTGTACACGTGTGTGTGTGAACACGTGTGCGCGTACACGTGTGTGTGTGTAGTGTGTGTGTACACGTGTGTGTGCACGTGTGTGTGTACACGTGTGCGCGTACACGTGTGAGTATGTACAAGTGTGTGTGCACGTGTACACGTGTGTATGATGGGTGTGTCGTGTATGGCTGTAAGTCCTTCAACACGTGTGTCTGTGTGTGTGTCCGTGTGTGTGTACACGTGTGTGTGTGTACACGTGTGTGTGTGTAGAGAGAGCGGTGTGCAGCGGTTAGCGCACTGCGCTACGAACCCGGCGACCCAAGTTCGATTCCCGCTCACGGCCAACAGTGACGATTATCTTAACCGGTCTGGGCCTCCTCTAGGTGACTCAGCCTCAAATGAGTACTAGGAGCGGTGTATAAACATCGCCATTGGAAGACAAAGGCGGCCGGGCGTGGTGCTGGCCCCCACCCGCCGTGCCGGCCTTCATAGGTGACAGCACTTGCCCAACAGTCTGACAGGCTACACGGGGATCTTTGTCTTGTGTGTGTGTGTGTATACACGTGTGTGTGATACAGTATATGCATCCAGCAAAACAACCCCCCTCGTGGTGCCGGACGGACAACGNTGTGGTGGGCAGTGCCGTGGTGGGACTAATTCCAATTGGTCCATCTCTCGTGACATCTGTAACCACCACAGCGGCCAAATGGGGGCTCTGGTAGGTGCGAGGGGCTGGTAACCCCTCCAGCTTCAATTAATTACCACCAAACCACGATTTTAAATGTATTAAGCTTGTGCCGGAGGCCCCGGGGGACAGGCGTCTATGACGTCTCCTGGCCAAACCCCAATTGGGGAGCCACGAACGAATCCTCACCCTCGGGCTCCTCCAGAAACAACGAAAAGCCACTTCGTGTGGCCACGTGGGAATGTTCGAACGCTCACTGCGGAGGAGAGGCTGCACGAGCTGGACCGGACCGCTGGATCTTTGTGGATTCAGGAGGTCCGGTGGACCGGCTCTGGCTCCTGCCACCATGAGGGGTGGACAGTCCTTACTGGGGCAGGAGGCTGCCAAACAACGGGGAGTGCCTCTTCTTCTGAACAAACAATGAAGGGGCGTGGGAGCGTGGCGGTGAGGTGTGGGAAGCTGTAAGCCCCAGGCTACTTTGGGCTCGCCTTCCCATCAACCGGAGGCGAGGAGTGGTGGTCGTGGATTACTTATGCCCCANCAAAGACGACATCCGTGGAGGGATTCAGAGGCCGATTAGTCAGATGCTGCTGGGCAGTTGGAGGCAGTCTCCCTCCAACAACAACGGAGGGCGGAGAACCGACGCTCACAACAACGAGCGGAGGCCGGGTGGCTAAAGCACAGCAAGTTGGCACGTAGGGGGCACAGGTGGTGCATCAGCCGGTCACTCGGTCATCTCAGTCANTCGACCCGTGGCACCGCTGGGTCTGCCCGGACCTCTGCCAGCGGGCGCGACTCANGTGGCCTCAAGGTGCACGCCTGGAAGCGTGCGTGTGATCACCGTCACTAGTGGCGAATGGCGGTTGCATTTTATGTGTGTATGTGTGTATACACTGTATGTATAAATGTGTGTGTGTGTACACCTTGTGTGACAGTGTGTGTGTGTACACTGTGTGTACGTGTGTGTGACATGTGNGTGTGAACAGCACNTGTGTGTGTGCACGTGTGTANGTGTGTGTGTGCACGTGTGTGGNACACGTGTGTGTGTGNGCACGTGTGTGTACNTGTGTGTACACGTGCGTGTGTGTGACGTGTATGTGTACACATGTGTGTGANTGTGTGTGTGTAGTGTGGCACACGTGTGTGTNTGTGTGTGGTGTGTGTGTGTGTATACACATGTGTGTGTACGTGTGTGCGTGTGTATACTGTGTGTGTACGTGTGTGCGTGTGTGTACACGTGTGTGTACACGTGTGTGTGTGTACGTGTACACTGTATGGCTATAGGTCCTTTTCAACACGGCTATGTACACGTGTGGGGAAGGGGGAGCGGTGGTGCACGATCAGCGCACTGCGCTACGAACCCGAGTTCGATTCCCGCTCACTTACGAACATCAGTGACAGCGCATAACCGGACCGGTCCTGGTCCTCCCCTGGGTCGACTCAGCCCTAAATGATACCTGTGCGTTTGTGTGTAAACACAGCATTACACCACCACCACCTACTAAGCACTGCCCAACAACCTGGGTGGGCTACCTGGGGCACCTTTGCCTGTGTGTGTGTAACATTTGGACGTCTTCAAGTTTCGCGAGTAATTTCACTTTAAAGTTAAGACCGCGATTATACAAAAAATAGATTTAACCACGAAAGGCAATCGTGGGTAAACTAACAAGTCGATATAATAATACTGATGTGCCAGGCTAGGTTACCCTGGATTAATACACTGTATGTGTGTGTGCGTGTGGATGTCATGCAGTGAATGCTCATCGCAAATCCATCATCAATACTTTCTAAGGCACTCGCCTGTGCGTGTGTGCGTGTGTGTGTGTCCTGCAAGCAGCTGCCTGTGCGTTTGTGCAATAGTCTGCTTGCCTGTACGCGTGGGAGTGTGCGCGTGTGTGTTGCGTGGACTGTGCATGCCGCAGATTAAACCTCCTCAATCGCACCTCCTCTTTCGCACCGTGTGTGCGTGGAGACAGTGCCTGCCAGTGCGTTTGTGCTGCGAGCCGCAACTCGCCCTCTATGTTTGTTCTTAGCGCATCAAACACCGTATCTCTGCTCGGCCGCTCGCCTGCCAGTGCGTTTGTGCGCACGCACGCAACACACACCTGCCAGTGTTTGTGCACAAGAACTGCCAGTGCGCTTGTGCACACACAACTGCCAGTGCGTTTGTGCGCACACACACACTGTCATGCGTTTGTGCGCACACACAACTGCCAGTGCGTTTGTGCACACACACACACACACTGCCAGTGCGTTTGTGCACACACACAACACAACACACACACCTGCCAGTGCGTTTGTGCACACACACACACACCTGCCAGTGCGTTTGTGCACACACACACACACCTGTCAGTGCGTTTGTGCGCACACAACACACACACCTGCCAGTGCGTTTGTGTGCACACACACAACAGTGCGTTTCTGCGCACACAAACACACCTGCCAGTGTTTGTGCACACACACACTGCCAGTGCGTTTGTGCACACACACACACAACTGCCAGTGCGTTTGTGCGCACACACACACACTGCCAGTGCGTTTGTGCACGCACACAACACACACACACGGACCAGTGCGTTTGTGCACGCACACACACACACACCCTGTGCGTGTACACACACACACCACACTGCCAGTGCGTGTACACACACACACACTGCAGTGCGTTTGTGTGCACACGCACACACTTACCAGTGCGTTTGTGCGGACACACAACACACACACACTGCAGTGCGTGTGTGCACACACACAACTGCCAGTGCTTTCTGCGCACACAAACACACCTGCAGTGCGTTTGTGCACACACACACACACCTGCCAGTGTTTGTGCACACACACACACACACCTGCCAGTGCGTTTGTGCGAGGAACTTCAAACGCACGCCTCGAGTCTACGTCGTGTTCGAGCGACACCTTCCAGCCCTCCCGCCGTTTCGCTCGCTGTCTTCGCCTGCCTATGCGTGTCAGTGCGAGGAGGAGGAGGAGGATGACGACGATGAGGATGATGAGGAGGAGGAGGCGCAGGTGCCTCCTCGTGCTTGTTGAGCAGCGACATGCGCGAGAAGGTCTTGGCGCAGCGCGCGCAGTGGTACTTCTTCACCTCCGAGTGCGTCTGCAGGTGGGCGCGCAGGTTCGAGCGGTCGGCGAAGGCGCGGCTGCAGTGCGGGCACGAGAAGGGCTTCTCGCCTGCGGGGGCGGGGGGAGGGGAGAGGGGGAGGGGGAGGGAGGGAGAGGGAGGGGGATCAGGGAGGGAGCACACGTGTGAATTTAATCGCGAACTCGAAGGAACGGCTGCAGTGCGGGCACGAGAAGGGCTTCTCGACTGCGGGGGAGGGAGGGAGGGAGGGGAGGGGGAGAGGGANGGGGGAGGGGAGAGGGGGAGGGGGAGGGGGGAGGGAGGGGGAGGGAGGGAGGGGGAGGGGGAGGGAGGGAGGGGGAGGGAGGGANGGGGAGGGAGGGAGGGGGAGGGGNAGGGAGGGAGGAGGGAGGAGGGGANGGAGGTGGGAGGGGAGAGTAGAGAGGGTGGGAGGGGGGAGGAGGGAGTGGGGAGGGAGAGGAGGGAGGGGGATCANGGAGGGAGGGAGTGGGGAGGGAGGTGGGAGGTGGGAGGGAGGAGGGGGGAGGGGTGAGGGAGGGGGATCAGGGAGGGAGGGGGCCACACGTGTGAATCAATCGCGAACTGGAAGGCGCGGGCAGGTTTGACACAGACACACACGCACACTGTGAGCGCACTCGTGACGGGCATCTCGCCTGCACCACAAACGCACGGGCAGGTCGAGAAGATTGCGAGGAGCCCACGAAATGTCAGAGGCGCGGCCATTGTGAACCGCGTGTGAGTCTATGAGTGAGTCTCTGTGTGTGAGTCTCTGTGTGAGTCTATGGGTCTCTCTGTGTGAGTCTGTGTGTGAGTCTATGAGTGAGTCTATGGGTCTCTGTGTGAGTCTATGAGTGAGTCTATGAGTGAGTCTATGAGTGAGTCTGTGTGTGAGTCTGTGAGTCTGTGTGTGAGTCTATGAGTGAGTCTGTGGGTCTCTCTGTGTGAGTCTGTGGGTCTCTCTGTGCGAGTCTGTGGTCTCTGTGTGAGTCTATGGGTCTCTGTGTGGGTCTCTATGAGTCTCTGTGTGAGTGTGGGTCTCNGTGTGGGTCTGTGGGTCTCTGTGTGTGGGTCTCTGTGGGTCTCTGTGGGTCTCTGTGTGTCTCTGTGTGGGTCTCTGTGTGGGTGTGGGTCTCTGTGTGGGTCTCNCTGTGTGTGGGTCTCTGTGTGAGTCTATGGGTCTCTGTGTGCGTCTCTGTGCGAGTCTGTGTGTGAGTCTATGAGTGAGTATATGGGTCTCTGTGTGAGTCTCTGTGTGAGTCTCTGTGTCTATGGGTCTCTATGTGGGTCTCTCTGTGTGAGACTCTGTGTGAGTCTATGGGTCTCTGTGTGTTCTCTCTGTGAGTCTGTGGGTCTCTATGTGAGTCTCTGTGTGAGTCTCTGTGTGGGTCTCTGTGTGACTCTCTGTGTGCGTCTCTGTGTGCGTCTCTGTGTGGGTCTCTGTGTGCGTCTCTGTGTTCTGTGTGGTCTCTGTGTGGGTCTCTGTGTGGGTCTCTGTGTGGGTCTCTGTGTGGGTCTCTGTGTGGTCTCTGTGTGGGTCTCTGTGTGAGTCTCTGTGTGGGTCTCTGTGTGAGTCTATGGGTCTCTCTGTGTGAGTCTCTGTGTGAGTCTCTGTGTGGGTCTCTATGTGAGTCTCTGTGTGAGTCTGTGGGTCTCTCTGTGCGAGTCGCCGCGGTTGCAGCTGAGGTGGCCCGGGGCTTTCAGGGCACAAGCCCGCACCTGTGTGAGCTCACCTGTGTGTGTGTTGACAGGTGAGTGCCGAGCTCACGGTGCGGGTAGTGGGGGACAAGTGGGGGGGGCAGGTGAGTGGGGGGGGCAGGTGAGTGGGGGGGGTGCAGGTGGGGGGAGGAGACAAGTGGGGGAGGGACAGGTGAGTNGGGGGGGGGAGGGGACACGTGGGTGGGGGGACAGGTGAGTGGAAGGGGTGCAGGTGGGGGAGGAGACAGGTGAGTGGAGGGGGGGCAGGTGAGTGGGTGTGGGGGGCAGGTGGGGGAGGAGACACGTGGGTGTNGGGGACAGGTGGGGGAGGGGCAGGTGGGTGGGGGGCAGGTGAGTGGGGAGGGCAGGTGGGTGGGGGGACAGGTGAGTGGGGGGGGCAGGTGCAGCAGCGCCTGGGTGGTAGTTGGTGGTCAGAATCGCACCCACCCGGCCGCCTTTATCTCCCCAGTGAGTGATGGGTGTTGTTGTTGTTGATATATCGATCACACAAGGTGCAGTGTTCAATCGAGGCCGAGTCGAACCCAGGATCGATTTAGATAATCGTCCCTGGTGTTGGCCTGAGCGGGAATCGAACTCGGGTCGCCAGGTTCGAGCGCATCAATACAAAGACAAAGACCCCCCCTTCCCCCGTGTAGCCTTAACAGACTGTAGGGGCAAGTGCTGTTAGCGAGTAAGCACCTATGAAGGCACACGAGGGGTGGTTGGCCAGCACCACGCCCGGCCGCCTTTGTCTCCCAGTGGCGATGTTTACACACCCTGAGGACCGGTTCAGATAATCGTCACCGGTGTTGGCTGTGAGCGGGAATCGATCTCGGGCAGCTGGGTTCGTAGCGCAGCGCTAACCACTGCACCACCGCTCCCCGGCACACACACAGACGTACCCACACACGTACACAGGCACACACACACGTACACACACACACAGGTACACACACAGGTACAAAACGTGGCTTCCGATTGCATGAACCTTGGCATACACTAACACTGCCCATAGACTAACACTACCCATAGACTAACACTGCCCATAGACTCAACACTGCCCATAGACTCACACTACCCATAGACTCAACACTACACATAGACCCAACACTACCCATAGACTAACACTACCATAGACTTACCCATAGACTAACACTGCCATAGACTAATACTGCCCATAGACCCAACATTGCCCATAGACTAACACTGCCCATAGACCAACACTACCCATAGACTAACATTGCCCATAGACTAACACTGCCCATAGACTAAAATTACCCGTAGACTAACACTGCCCATAGACTAACACTGCCCATAGACTAACATTCTAACACTACCCATAGACTAACACTGCCCATAGACTCAACACTACCCATAGACTAACACTACCCATAGACTAAACACTACCCATAGACTAAACACTACCCATAGACTCAACACTACCCATAGACTCAACACTGCCCATAGACCAACACTACCCATAGACTNAACACTAACCATAGACTAACATTGCCCATGACGAGCTATCATTGACCATTATCACTCACTCATCCATACATCTATTCACTCACTAACCCACTCACTCACCCATCCATCTACTCACTCACTAACCCACTCACTCACCCATCCATCTACTCACTCACTAACCCACTCACTCAACCATGCATCTACTCACTCACTAACCCACTCACTCATCCAGGCACCTACTCACTCACTAACCCACTCACTCAACCATGCACCTACTCACTCACTAACCCACTCCCTCACCCATCCATCTACTCACTCACTAACCCAATGACTCACCCATTCATCTACTCACTCACTCACTCACTCACCCATCCATCTACTCACTCACTCACTCACTCACCCATCCATCTACTCACTCACTAACCCACTGACTCACCCATCCATCTACTCACTCACTAACCCACTCACTCATCTACTCACTCACTAACCTACTCACTCAACCATGTATCTACTCAGTCACCAACCCACTCACTCACCCATGTATCTACTCACTCACCCACCAACCCACTCATCCATTCGTTTGCTCATTCATCTATTCACTCCCCAATTCAATCATCTGCCCGTTCACTGACCCACTCACCATATCACTCGTTCACCCTTCATATAAGAAGGTGACTGAACGCTTCCCTCCTGGTCTCTCTTCTGTCGCTACTGCTGCTGCTGCCACGGCCACTGGTCCAGTGGACTTCACTCGATTACTCACCCACNTTGGTGACTCCGTCTCCACCAGACATCGACAGTCTCATCCACCACCACCACCACCACAACAACTCACTCACTCACATACCCACTCACTTACTCACCCACCCACTCACCCACCCACTCACCCGCCCACTCACTCACCCACTCGCTTACTCACCCACCAACCCACCCACCCACTCACCCGCCCACTCACTCACCCACTCGCTTACTCACCCACCAACCCACTCACTCACCCGCCCACTCACCCACTCGCTTACTCACCCACCAACCCACTCACTCACCCACCANCCACCCACTTACTCACATACGCACTCACTCACTCATCCACTCACCCACCCACCTACTCACCCACTCACTCACTCACCCACCCACCCATTCACTCACCACCCACCCACTCACTCACCCACTCACCCACATACCCACTCGCTTACTCACCCACCCACTCACCACACTCTATGATCCTTCCCTCGCAACTGCTCCACTCTGGAATTCCCCTCTCCCATCACCACCATCACCACCAACCACCATNATCACCATCACCACCACCATCACCATCACCACACCATACACCACCATCATCACCATCATCACCACCATCACCACCAACAACAACAACAACCAACACTCAATTCAACACAACGTGCTCCACGCTACTTTGATACCGCTGCGGTTTGGTGCTGGCCGCTTAGCGTTTTGGGCATTTGGAATTAGGGACCCACAGACTCACATAGAGACCCATAGACTATCATAGAGACCCATAGACTCACACAGAGACCCACAGAGTCATATAGAGACCCAATACTCCTATAGAGACCCATAGACTCACATAGAGACCCACAGACACGCATAGAGATTCATAAACTCGCATACATACCCACAGACACGCAAAGAGATCCATAGACTATCATGGAGACCCATAGGCATGCACAGAGACCCATAGACTCTCATAGAGACCCACATACTCACACAGAGACCCACAGACTCTCATAGAGACCCACATACTCACATAGAGACCCACAGACTCTCATAGAGACCCACAGATTCACATAGACACCCACAGACTCTCAAGAAACCCACAGACTCATAGAGACCCACTCACACAGAGACCCACAGACTCACANAGAGACCCACAGACTCACATAGAGACCCACATACTCACATAGAGACCCACAGACTCACATAGAGACCCACAGACTCACATAGACACCCACAGACTCTCATACAGACCCACAGACACGCATAGAGATTCATAAACTCGCATACATACCTACAGACACGCAAAGAGATCCATAGACTATCATGGAGACCCATAGGCTCTCATACAGACCCACATACTCACATAGAGACCCACAGACTCACATAGAGACCAACAGACTATCATAGAGACACCCACAGACTCACATAGACACCCACAGACTCTCATAGAAACCCACAGACTATCATAAGAGACCCACAGACTCTCAGAAACCCACTCACACAGACCCACAGACTCACACAGACCCACAGACTCACATAGAGACCCACAGACTCACATACAGACCCACAGACTCACATACAGACCCACAGACTCACATACAGACCCACATACTCACATAGAGACCCACAGACTCACATAGAGACCACAGACTCTCATAGAAATCCACAGACTATCATAAGAGACCCACAGACTCTCAGAAACCCACAGACTACCCATAGAGACCCACAGACTCACATACAGACCCACATACTCACATAGAGACCCACAGACTCACATAGAGACCCACAGACTCACATAGAGACCACAGACTATCATAGAGACCCACAGACTATCATAAGAGACCCACAGACTATCATAAGAGACCCACAGACTCACATAGAGACCCACAGACTTACATAGAGACCCATAGACACGCATAGAGACCCAGTTCAAATATGTGCCACTGTTGGTGGCCGTGAGTGGGAATCGGATTTCGGATGGCGCAGTGCTGCGCTAACCACTGCGCCACCACTCCCGATGTTAAACAACAAAAACAGCAGCCGCCATTCGTCAATAAGTGGCCCTGACGTAATCACGGAGCTTGTGCCAGGCTAGGTGCACCTTGAGGCCATGTGTGGTGTGCCAGGCTAGGTGCACCTTGAGGCCACGTGTGTGGAAGGCTCGCTGCTGGCAGGAGGTCTCGGGACAGACCCTGTAGGTGCCATGGGTTGGCCGACTGAGATGAGCGGTAGATGCATCACTATCTGTACCCCTACTGTGCCAGGCTAGGTGCATGAGGTCTCGGGACAGACCCTGTATGTGCCATGGGTTGGCCGACTGAGATGACCGGTAGATGCACCACCAGCTGTACCCCCTACTGTGCCAGGCTAGGTGCATGAGGTCTCGGACAGACCCAGCAGGTGCCATGGGATAGCCGACTGAGATGACCGGTAGATGCACCACCAGCTGTACCCCCTACTGTGCCAGGCTAGGTGCAGGAGGAGGTCTCGGGACAGACCCAGCAGGTGCCGTGGGTTGGCTTGACTGAGATGACCGGTAGATGCACCACCAACTGTACCCCCTACTGTGCCAGGCTAGGTGCAGGAGGAGGTCTCGGGACAGACCCAGCAGGTGCCGTGGGTTGGCCGACTGAGATGACCGGTAGATGCACCACCAGCTGTACCCCTACTGTGCCAGGCTAGGTGCAGGAGGAGGTCTCGGAACAGACCCAGCAGGTGCCGTGGGTTGGCGACTGAGATGACCGGTAGATGCACCACCAGCTGTTGTGGTGTGGTGCTGGGCACCCACCCCTCGTGTGCCGTGCCGGCCTTCGTAGGTGCTCGCTCACAGCACTTGNCCCTGCAGTCTGTTGGAGCTATACGGGAGGGGAGGGGGCTTTGTCTTTGTGGTGCGAGTGACTCACATCTCGCGACGGTGGCTAGGAGATGTTGACTACCTCGCCTGGTACACAGGGGGTCGTGGGTTCGATCCCGACCCTGACGCCTGCTGTATATTTGGAGTTTGCGTGTCTCTCATCATCATCACGGTGGCTAGAAGATGTTAACTACCTCGCCTGGTGTACAGGAGGTCGTGGGTTCGATCCCGACCCTGACGCCTGCTGCTGTATATTTGGAGTTTGCGTGTCTCTCATCATCATCACGGTGGCTAGAAGATGTTAACTACCTCGCCTGGTGTACAGGAGGTCGTGGGTTCGATCCCGACCCTGACGCCTGCTGCTGTATATTTGGAGTTTGCGTGNCTCTCTCTCTCCCCGTGGTCGCGTGGATCTGTCTCCGGGTCAACGTCTCCACGCGTTTAGAGTCTTTGGCCGCTGTACATTTCCACGCGATAACGACGACGATGATAGATGATGATGATGGATGATGATGGATAGATGATGATGATGAATGATGATAAATCATGATAGATAACCCACACACCCACGCACGCACGCACACAGCGATCCACACAACAACAACAACATCAACACAAACAAACATTCTCGACGCACGAGTCGCCGGCCACTCACCGGTGTGCGTGCGCACGTGTCCCTGCAGCAGCCAGGGCCGCGAGAACGCCTTGCCGCAGATCTTGCACACGCAGGGCAACGTGTGTGTGCGGATGTGCATCTTCAGCGCCCCCAGGCTCACGTACTCCTTGGCGCAGAACTTGCAAGTGAACGCCTTGCGAGTCGTCGATGAAGACGACGACGATGAAGACGACGATGATGACGATGGTGGTGGTGCAGCAGCGGTGGTGGTGGTGGTTGCGAGGCTTGGTGGTGGTGGAGCGAGGTTGGTGTGGAGCCTGCGACGGGAGGACACCGGCCGTGCCTCGCCAGAGCGCACGCGGACAGGAACGAGTCTCCGCACTTTGTGCAATGGACCCTCGGTTGGACATCGGACGTGGGCATTCCGCGGGTCCGTTGACTCCACCGCCACCACCATCACCACCATCACCACCACCACCACCACCATCACCACCATCACCACCATCGATCTGCTGCTTTGTCTCCGCGCCGTCTTCACCGCGAAGCACCAAAGACGTCTCAGTCGGAGTCGTTAGCCGCGATCGGATTCTCGACGCGTCCTTCTTCGTGTTGTTGTTGTTGATGTTGTTGTTGTTGTGTTGTTGATGGTGTTGTTGTTGACGTCTCCGTCTCGTCTCGCGCTCTGGATGATGCAGCACGCGGCGCTGCCGTCGGGACTCGCCACGTGGTGTCTCCTCCAGAGTGACGCCTCCACATCATCCTCATCATCATCCTCACCATCACCAACATCATCATCATCATCTTCATAGTCAACATCATCATCATCCTCATCCTCGTGATGGTCAATGTAGTCACAACCATTACTGGTATCGTTGTGAATGCCGTATCCACCGTCAGTATCACCATCATCATCAACACCACCACCGCCACCATCACCACCATCACCACCATCAACACGCGGGCGCTTGCTGCTGCTGCTGCCTCCGTGCTGCGTGTGCTTGCGAAGCCGGTATCGAGCCGAGTTTGGTGGTGCTGGTGGTTGTGGTGGTTGTGGTGGTTGTGGTTGTGGTTGCTGTGGTGGTGGCGGTTGAACTCCGACTGGTGATGTCGACACAACGACCAGAAGTCGTGTTCCAAATTCTCCTCCTTTCCCTCCTCCACCTCCTCCACCACCACCTCCACCACCTCCACCTCGCCGTCTCACCGCCCCACGTCGCCTGCCCCCCCTGCCCCTCCCCCACCACGGGGCCACGTGACCCGCGGGGTGACCCCCGTGGGCGTGTGGGCGTGAGCGCTCAGCACCTCGGGCCGGGCGATGAACGCGTGGTCGGAGAAGAAGGGCGAGATGACGACTGGGGGAGGGGGTGGTGGGGGAGGGGGGCATCGTCATCATCAAGGCCATCATCAGCATCATCAGGGCCACCATCATCAGCATCAGGGCCACCATCATCATCATCAGGGCCACCATCATCAGCATCAGGGCCATCATCATCAGGGCCACCATCATCAGCATCAGGGCCACCATCATCATCATCAGGGCCACCATCATCAGCATCATCATTGGTAGCATCACGACCATAATTATAATCATCAGTGCCATCATCATAATCATCAATGCCATCATCATAATCATCAGTGCCATCATCATCATCATCAGTGCCACCATCATCAGCATCATCATTGGTAGCATCACGACCATAATTATAATCATCAGTACCATCATCATAATCAACAGTGCCATCATCATCATCATCATCATTGGTAGCGTCACCACCATAATCACAATCATCAGTGCCATCATCATAATCATCATCACCATCATTGGTAGCGTTACCATCAGCGCCATCACCATCATCACCATCATCATCAGCGGCAGCATCACTGCTGCCACCACCACCACCATCATCAGCGCCATCACCATCATTGGTAGCGTTACCATCACCATCACCATCATCACAATCATCATCAGCAGCATCACTGCTGCCACCACACCATCATCAGTGCCATCATCATTGGTAGCGTTACCATCAGCGCCATCATCATCATCACCATCATCATCAGCGGCAGCATCACTGCTGCCACCACCACCACCATCATCAGCGCCATCACCATCATCGTTACCATCAGCGCCATCACCATCATCGCCATCATCACCATCACCACCATCATCACCATCATCATCAACATCATCATCATCAGTAGCGTCACCACCACCACCATCACCACCATCATCAGCATCATCACCATCATTGGTAGCGTTACCATCAGCGCCATCACCATCATCACCATCATCATCACCATCATCATCATTGGTGCCACCACCACCATCATCAGTGCCATCACATCATTGGTAGCGTTACCATCAGCGCCATCACCATCATCACCATCATCACGCATCATCACCATCACATCATCATCATTGGTAGCGTCACCACCACCATCATAATCATCAGTGCCACCATCATCAGCATCATCACCATCATCACCATCAGCGCCATCACCATCATCACCATCATCACCATCACCATCATCATCATTGGTAGCGTCACCACCACCATCATAATCATCAGTGCCACCATCATCAGCATCATCACCATCATTGGTAGCGTTACCATCAGCGCCATCACCATCATCACCATCATCACCATCACCATCAACATCATCATCATTGGTAGCGTCACCACCACCATCATAATCATCAGTGCCACCATCATCAGCATCATCACCATCATTGGTAGCGTTACCATCAGCGCCATCACCATCATCACCATCATAACCATCATCATCATCATCATTGGTAGCGTCACCACCACCATCATAATCATCAGTGCCACCATCATCAGCATCATCACCATCATTGGTAGCGTTACCATCAGCGCCATCACCATCATCACCATCATCACCATCATCACCATCATCATCATTGGTAGCGTCACCACCACCATCATAATCATCAGTGCCACCATCATCAGCATCATCACCATCATTGGTAGCGTTACCATCAGCGCCATCACCATCATCACCATCATCACCATCATCCGCCCGTTGTTAAAGGAAGTTCGCGGTTCGAGTCGGGCGGGCGCCCTGATTAATACCGCGGCGGGTGCGGCATATCACACGCGTGTTCTGCTACTGCTGACAGTTATATTTGTGAGTATATCATATTTTTCGATTTAAAGCTTTCGTGACTGCAGGGATTCATCTTCTTGGTTCTTTCGGTAAAGTCACGTAGAAGGAATAATAAATAATAAAAATAAAACATAATAAAATAANACAATTTATTTTAAAGCTTTCGTGACTGCAGGGATTCATCTTCTTGGTTCTTTCGGTAAAGTCACGTAGAAGGGAAATAATAAATAATAAAATAAAACATAATAAAATAATTCTCACGACGTTTCGGCCACAACAGGTGTAACCAGGTCTGTCTACTCGACAGACCTGGTTTTCACCTGAGGACGGCTGCTTGCGTTGTGGCCGAAACGTCGTGAGAATTATTTTATTATGTTTTATTTTTATTATTTTATTACTTCCCTTCTACGTGACTTTACCGAAAGAACCAAGAAGAACCAAGAAGATATTTCATATTTCTCTGATGTTATTTTAGTCTCGTGCTGATCATTCGTCCTGTATGCCCAACATAACATTTGCCACACGTGCAGATAATCCTGGACACACCTTCTGTTGATGGCTTCGTTAAACATCTTTTGTACCAGATATTAATTTCTGTATTTTCTCGTACCGTGCATTCATATAGGTGTCGTGTGCGTTTGCTTTCGGTAAACGCACCGTGTTTGTGTGTTGGTACGGCTATTTTAATACACACAATGGACATTAAGGACAAGATCAAAGGGCTCGCATAATTCATGCATCATGTACGTAGACTCAGTAACCCCCCACTTTGCACAAGAGCGCCTAAGGAACGAAACAGGTGGAGACTTCTCCACAAATCTGGCTGATGAAGCTGGTGATGATTACTGGCGAAACGTCGTACTCACAGATTGTCAATGGTGTGGCTTGGCTCTCCAACACACAACCGGTGTGCTGTACTAGTGTACTACACTATACACTACACTATACACTACACTATACACTATACTACTATACACTACACTACTATACACTATACACTACCCTATACACTACTACACTATACACTACACACTACAATACACGCTACACTACACACTACACTACTATACACTACACTATACACTACATTACACTACACTATACACTACACTATATACACTCCATTACTATACACTCCACTATACACTACAATACACTACACTAATATATACTACACTACTATACACTACACTATACACTACACTACACACTACACTACACACTAGTGCTGTACTAGTGACGAATTGGCACGTGCTGTTTACGTGACAACCCTCACTAGTTGGCTGTGTGGGGTGGTGACGGGTTTTGACGACACATTTATATATTTACGAGATCTAACCCAATAAAAACCCTCTCTATTATTTACTACTATAATGAGCCAATAATGTCTGTGTGACCCGCGCGTGACGTCACTCCACATCGGCCAGCCTCCCTCATTAATAATCATGAGCAGGTGACGTCACTCCACATGGACCCCCCCCCCAATTCATAATAATTAGTGGGTGTCTCATTAGCAGCGATGGTTCAACGCGATTAGAAACTCTGCACCGGCTTTGACTTTCAATGTGTCATCAGCAGCGATGGTTCAACGCGATCAGAAACTCTGCACCGGCTTTGACTTTCAATGTGTCATCAGCAGCGATGGTTCAACTCAATCAGAAACTCTGGACCGGCTTTGACTTTCAATGTGTCATCAGCAGCGATGTTCAACGCGATCAGAAACTCTGCACCGGCTTTGACTTTCAATGTGTCATCAGCAGCGATGGTTCAACTCAATCAGAAACTCTGCACCGGCTTTGACTTTCAATGTGTCATCAGCAGCGATGGTTCAACTCAATCAGAAACTCTGCACCGGCTTTGACTTTCAATCTCTCATCAACAGCGATGGTTCAACGCGATCAGAAACTCTGGACCGGCTTTGACTTTCAGTGTCTCATTAGCAGCGTTGGTTCAATGAGTCACTCCTGGGTAAGGCTTAGCGTAATCATGATAGCAAAGCATCATCATGAACTATAAACTCCTTTTTTTTTTATTTGACCAGGTAAAGACCTTCACAGAGCCACGTAGCTTCTCAACGAATTTCGATTTAAAACTTTCGTGACTGCAGGGATTCATATTCTTGGTTCTTTCGGTAAAGTCACGTAGAAGGGAAATAATAAAATAATAAAGATCCGTGACTTTCCCCGAAGAACCGAGGATATAGCTCAACGAAAGTGGTGGATCGTTGCGTTTACAGCAGCAGCCGAGTGCCCTCAACGCGCGGTGACGTTGATTCTAAACGTGGAGGAAAAAACCCGAGGACCCGGAGACAACTCCACGCGACCACGGGGAGAGAGACACGCAAACTCAAATATACAGCAGCAGGCGTCGGGAGGGAAGACACGACCTCCTGTACACCAGGCGAGGTAGTTAACATCTCGCCACCGTGATGATGATAGAGACACAAACTCCAAATATACAGCAGCAGGCGTCAGGATCGGGATCGAACCCACGACCTCCTGTACACCAGGCGAGGTAGTTAACATCTCGCCACCGTGATGATGATAGAGAGAGACACGCAAACTCCAAATATACAGCAGCAGGCGTCAGGATCGGGATCGAACCCACGACCTCCTGTACACCAGGCGAGTAGTTAACATCTCCTAGCCACCGTGATGATGATGAGAGAGACACGCAAACTCCAAATATACAGCAGCAGGCGTCGGGGTCGGGATCGAACCGACGACCTCCTGCATACCAGGCGAGGCAGTCACATCTCCTAGTCACCGTTGCAATCATCATCGTCATCATCATCATGGTCGTCGTCATCCAACTCATCAGTGTTGTCACGATAATGATTGTAATCATCGTGATCATCAGCACAGCTGTTGTCATTTTCATAATTGCCACGACTCAACGCACTTGGAAGTCTCGATTATGCGAACTTAGACATCATCATCATCATCTTTGTATCATCATCATCATCATCTTTGTATCATCATCATCAACATCATCTTTGTATCATCATCAACATCATCTTTGTATCATCATCATCAGCTTTGCATCATCATCATCATCTTTGTTTTATCATCATCATCGTTGTATCATCATCATCATCATCTTTGTATCATCATCATCTTTGTATCATCATCGTCATCATCTTTGTATCATCATCATCAGCTTTGTATCATCATCATGATCATCATCATCATCATCTTTATATCATCATCTTTGTATCATCATCATCATCTTTGTATCATCATCTTTGTATCATCATCATCATCATCTTTGTATCATCATCATCATCATTATCTTTGTATCATCATCATCTTTGTATCATCATCATCTTTGTATCATCATCATCATTATCTTTGTATCATCATCATCATCTTTGTATCATCATCATCATCATCTTTGTATCATCATCATCATCATCTTTGTATCATCATCAGCCGTGATCCACTGCTGGATGAAGGCCTCCATCCAAAGCCACTGCCGCTGCTCAGCACCTGCTCATCACCACGTGCGCATGATGCTGCTGTTGCTGCTGATGATGATGATGCTGCTGATGATGATGACGCTGCTGCTGATGATGCTGCTGATGCTGATGACGCTGCTGCTGCTGATGATGATTGATGCTGCTGATAATGCTGATGCTGCTGCTGCTGATGATGATCATGCTGCTGCTGCTGATGCTGCTGCTGATGCTGTTGCTGATACTGCTGCTGCTGATGATGATGCTGTTGCTGATACTGCTGCTGCTGTTGATGCTGCTGTTGCTGATGCTGCTGCTGATGTTGCCCATGATGCTTCTGCTGCTGCTGCTACTGCTGCTGATGCTGCCCATGCTGCTACTGCTGTTGATGCTGCTGCTGCTGATGCTTCTGCTGCTGCTGATGCTGCTGATGCTGCTTACCGGATCTGGCGCTCAGGAGTCCGTAGTTGGGTCTGCGATTGACCGAGGCGTGCGTCTTGACGAGGAATGACCGAGGCATGGCTGAGACACGATGTCCGTGCGAGGTTCACGGCGACTCGGTCCGCTCCGGGCGGTGATATCCGATCTCTGGTGGCGGCAGATTTTGGAGGAGCGGTCAACGTCGGGCACGTAGCTCACGGACAACATCGGTGGCGATGATCTGAGTCGGTCCTGTGACTCTCCTACTGCGGCTGCGTCTGTTAAAACGCAGCCACTGGGGAGACAAAGGCGGCCGGGCGTGGTGCTGGCCACCCACCCCTCGTGTGCCGCCGTGCCGAGGGGAGGTTCGTAGGCGGTGCTGCTCGCTAACAGCACTTGCCCCGGCAGTCTGTTACAGGCTACGTGGGGATCTTTGTCTGTGTGTGTGGATGTGTGTGTGTGTATGAATGTGTCTCTTTGTATGTGTGTGTGTGAATGTGTGTGTGTGTTAATGTGGGTTTCTTTGTATGTGTGTGTGAGTGTGTGTATGTGTGTCTCTTTGTATGTGTGTGTATGTGTGTGTGTGAATGTGTGTATGTGTGTCTTTTTGTATGTGGGTGTATAGTGTCTTTCTGTGACTGTCCTATTTCACTCACACACACACAGGTCGTGTTGTGTGTCTATGTGTGCGTGTCTTTCTCTCCGCCTGTGTGTCTGTGTGTATATGCATGTGCGGGGAGCGGTGGCGCAGCGGTTAGCGCTGCGCTACGAACCCGGCCACCCGAGTCCAACTCCCGCTCACTGCCACCAACACCACCAGTGACGATTATCTGCACCGGTACTGGGCCTCCCCTATGTCTACTCAGCCTCAAACGGTGTAGCTGTGTGTAAATCATTACCACTGGGGAGACAAAGGCGGTCGGGCGTGGTGTTGGCCACCCACCCCCTCGTGTGCCGTGCCGGCCTTCATAGGGCCGCTACTCGCTAACAGCACTTGCCCCTACAGCCTGTTAAATGCTCTACAGGGAGATCTTAGTGTCTGTATCTCGCTCGCTCTCTCCATCACTCACTCACTCTCTCTCACTCACCCACTCACTCACCCACCACTCTCACCCACCCACCACTCACTCACTCACTCTCACTCACCCACTCANTCTCTCACTCACCACTCACTCTCACTCACCCACTCACTCTCTCTGTCTCTCCATCACCCACTCGC
>MU249631.1:1280973-1300973 GCA_018977245.1 Lethenteron camtschaticum
TGTGTCTGTGTGTGTGTGTGCGTGTGTGAGTGTGTGAGTGTGTGCGTGAGTGTGCGTGTGCGTGTGTGCGTGTGTGAGTGTGTGTGCGAGTGTGTGAGTGTGTGTGTGTGCGTTTGGGGAGCGGTAGTGTCTGCACTACGAACCTGGCGACCCGGTTCGATTCCCCACTCATGGACCGCCAACGCCGATTGATCTGAACCGGTCCTGGGGCCACCCCTAGGTCGACTCAGCCTCAAATGAGTAGTACCTGGCGAGGTGCGTAGCAAACATCGCCACTGGGAAGACAAAGACGGCCGGGGCATCCATCGTGTGCCCCTCCGGCCTTCATAGAGGTGATGCTGCTGCTCGCTCACAGCACTTGCCTCTGGCTGTCTGTTGAGGCTATACGGGGGATCTTTGGCTTTGTATTGGGGCTGGGGCGCTACTAGCTGAACGATTTGGGGGAAATATCGATTTGCGATTTTTCTGACTGCGATTACAAATGTTTTAAGTTAAGCTTCAGTTCAATATTCAGTGTGTAATGGATTTAAAAAAAGTGATACGTGATACCATCACAATACGAACTGCTCTATAAAGTCTAATGCAAGCATGAGAACTTAAAGTATATGAATTGCTTCCGACATTTATTTATTAAAATGGTTTAATTGAAATAGAACAATCAAACATTGAACAATTAATCTTTTGGTTCTTTCGGTAAAGTCACGTAGAAGGGAAGTAATAAAATAATAAAAATTAAACATAAAATAATTTTCATTATTATTGTATTCTTTTATTTTGTTTTATTTGTATTATTTATTTATTAATACAATAATAATGATAATTATTTTATTATGTTTCATTTTTATTATTTTATTATTCCCTTCTACGTGACTTTACCGAAAGAACCAAGAAGATGAATCCCTGCAGTCACGAAAGCTTTAAATCGAAACATTGAACAATTGTTAAGCTAAATAAAGTTATCACAATAAGAAAAATATATAGAACGATTCCAACAAGAAAATTGTGGGACTTTTCAAAGCGCAAAAAATCGCAGCCTTTTGCGATTTCCTGATCGCATCGATTCAAATTGCGATGAATCGATTGGTAGCCATCGATCCCATCGATCCCGAGTTCAACTCCCCCCCCCCTCCTGGCGAGTAATTTCTGTGTTTTTAAAACCCCGGGGGGACCTCCCGTAGGTTGACTCAGACTGAAATGTCCACGTGCATGCGGTGAGTACAAGGGCCGTCCATAAATGACGTCACAAAAACTCAGACCCCCCTCAAATATGACGTCACAAAGCTTTGTNCCCCCCCCAAAACAATAAATAAAACTTGCTTCAAATCGCTTTAAACTATTGTGATTGTAGTGCGTGTTTAATGTGGCGCTGCACTCTGATGTTGTAGGAGAAAAATTTATTAAAAAGTATATTTAATTAAGTAGAACGTGTTGTCTATATTTATTTAAAGTTGCGAATTTTTACGTGACGTCACATTTCTCAGACCCCCACCTCGTCACACATCGTCACAAATATTTGACCCCCCCCAGGTGCATGACGTCATTTATGGACGGCCCCACNAAAAAAAAATCAGCGCTGGGGTAGACAAAGGGGCATGTTCAACAAGCCCCAAAACGAACTCATGCGGCTCGAGGAGACGGGGGCGGTCTTTGTGATGTTGCTTATAACCGATGTGCGATGTGCTTATAACCGATGTTGGGGAGCGGTGGCGCAGCGGTTAGCGCCCCGCGCTCCGAATCTCCGACGCCACCCGATGTGGATTCATACTCTTAGGTTTTTCCGGTAAAGTCACGTAGTTAATATTTTTAAAAATTAATAAAAAATAATAATAGAAATAAAATAAAATAATAAATTGGTGAATTGTTATTTGAATGGTGATTTATGATTTTATTTTATTTCTATTCTAATTTTTTTTAGCTCCGTGACTTTACCGAAAAAAACTTAAGAGTATGAATCGTTGCAGTCACGAAAGCTTCACATCTAGAACCGATGTGGATTCCCGCACGCGGCTCACAGGCGGAGGTCTGAGCCTCTGCTGTGGCCACCCTCTAGGTCGGCTCGGCCTCGAATGGGTAACGCTGTAAACATCGCCACTGGGGAGAGACGAAGACGACTCACGACTCGCTAACAGCACTTGCCCCAACAGCCTGTTAAGGCTACACGGGGGAGAGGGGGGCATCTTTGTCTTTGCTTTAACGTGTGGGGGGGGGGGGGGCTCGTAAACATCGACGGCAGGTGTTGTTGTTGGTGGTGTTGGTGGTGTGTTGTTGTTGGTGGTGTTGTTGTTGGTGGTGTTGGTGGTGTTGTTGTTGGTGGTGGTGTTGGTGGTGTTGGTGGTGTTGTGTTGTTGGTGGTGGTGGTTGTTGGTGGTGTTGTTGTTGGTGGTGTTGTGGTTGTGTTGTTGTGGTGTTGTGTTGGTGGTGGTGGTGTTGTTGTTGTTGGTGGTGGTGTTGGTGGTGTTGGTGGTGTTGATGTGTTGTTGGTGTTGTGTTGTTGGTGTGTGTTGGTGGTGTTGGTGGTGGTGGTGTTGTTGTTGTGGTGTTGTTGTTGGTGTTGGTGGTGTTGTTGTTGTGGTGGTGGTGTTGGTGGTGTGGTGTTGTTGTTGGTGGTGGTGGTGTTGTAGTTGGTGTTGTTGTTGTGGTGTTGTTGGTGATGTTGGTGGTGGTGNTGTTGTGGTGTTGTTGTTGTTGTTGTTGTTGGTGGTATAGTTGTAGTTGTTGGTGTTGTTGTTGTAGTTGTTGGTGTTGTAGTTGCTGATGTTGTTGTTGGTGGTGTTGTTGTTGTTGTTGGTATAGTTGTAGTTGTTGGTGTTGTTGTTGTGCATCGCTGCGTGCCTACCCACACTTTACCCCGCCCGCCCGCCGGTTGTGACAACTTGTCTCGTCTCTATGGCCACGTGGGCTTGTTGTTGTTGTGGTGGTGTTGTTGTGTTGCGGAGTAGGGGCTAGGAGGTAGGGCTAGGAGCTAGGGTTGGGGGCTAGGGCTGGGGGGCTGGGGCTAGGAGCTAGGGGTGGGGCTAGGGGCTGGGGATGGGGGGTAGGGGTGGGGGCTAGGGGGCCAGGGGGCTGGGGGTGGGGGCTAGGGGCTAGGAGCTGGGGTNGGGGCTAGGGGCTGGGGATGGGGGTAGGGTGGGGCTAGGGGGCCAGGGGCTGGGGGTGGGGGCTANGGGGCTAGGAGCTNGGGGTGGGGGCTAGGGGCTGGGGATGGGGGTAGGGGTGGGGGCTAGGGGGCCAGGGGGCTGGGGGTGGGGCTAGGGGGCTAGTGGGCTGGGGTGGGGCTAGGGGGCTAGTGGGCTGGGGGTGGGGGCTAGGGGGCTAGTGGGCTGGGGGTGGGGGCTAGGGGCTAGTGGGCTGGGGTAGACAATGAGCATCACGCGACACCTGCCGCGACTCCCCATTGTGTTGCAAACGCGAGGCGCTCCCTCCCTCCTCCCTCCTCCTCCTCCTTCCTCCTCCCTCCTCCTCCTGCCGCCTCCTCCTCCTCCCTCCTCCGACCGTCACTCTTCAAATGCAAAATTATNGGGGGGGGGGGGGGAGGGGGGGTTTAATAGTGAATTGACTCATCCCGTCAGCAGCACAGAGGCGGCCATCCGCCGCCTTCGTGGTGAGGACTTCGTTTCAGCGGCAACGATGTTGGTTTCCAGGGTCACATCAGCAGCACGGGCTCAACACGAGGCCAAATCACTCTGGGTCGGTTCTAGACTTGAAGCTTTCGTGACTGCAAGGATTCATATTCTTAGGTTTTTTTCGGTAAAGTCACGTAGGTAAACATTTTTAATTAATAAAAGTGAAATAAAATAAAAATAAAAATACGACGTTTCGATTGCAACACAAGCAATCATCATCAGGTGTAAATGAAATAGCACCAAAAAATTCTATGTCTCATCAGCCGCATCGGTGTCAACGCAAGGCCAATATTCTGGGATGGTTTCGACTTTGGGTGTATCATCAGCACCATCGGTGTCAACGCAAGGTCAATATTCTGGAACGGTTTCGACTTTCTGTCTCTCATCAGCAGCATCGGTTTCAACGCAAGGCCAATATTCTGGGTCGGTTTCGACTTTGGGTATCTCATCAGCAGCATCGGTTTCAACGCAAGGCCACAATTCTGGGTCGGTTTCTACTTTCTGTCTCTCATCAGCAGCATGGGTTTCAACGCAAGGCCAAAGTTCTGGAACGGTTTCGACTTTGGGTATTTCATCAGCAACATCGGTTTCCACGCAAGGGCAAATTCTGGGTCGGTTTTCATTTCCAGTGTCTCATCAGCAGAAATTTGCGTCCACGTGAGGCATTGAACAATGATTATCCTGGCGTCGCCTGCCACCTCGTGGTGTCTGTGTGTAGCGCAGTTNGGGGTGTGCAGTGGCTATTCTTTGGTTCTTTCGGTAAAGTCACGTATAAAGATAAAAGAATAAATTAAATTAAATACTAGCATACGACGTTTCGATTGCAACACAAGCAATCATCATCAGGTATAAATTAAATAGAAACACAAATCTAGTATACTTAGAAATGTAATGTAATACAACAGAGAGTCGGATAACATAAGTCAACACCCTACCTGGTTGATTACGTTCTTACTGAGAATGCTAAATTAAACACCCCCTTTCTCTATTTAAGGCCTCGACACAGAGGCGTAGTTTCTCTCTGTGCTATGTTGGCTCTGTCTCTATGTATCTCTGTGATATCTGTCTGCTTATATGTCTGTCTATGTTTCTGGTTCTGTGTTTAATCTGGTGAGTGGGTTGGTGAGTGGTGGAGGAGTGGGTTGGTGAGTGGGTTGGTGAGTGAGTGAGTGGTGGTGGAGGAGTGGGTTGGTGAGTGGGTTAGTGAGTAGTGGGTTGGTGAGTGGGTTGGTAATTGGGTTGGTGAGTGGTGGAGGAGTGGGTTGGTGAGTGGGTTGGTGAGTGAGTGGGTTGGTGAGTGGGTTGGTGAGTGAGTGGGTTGGTGAGTGGGTTGGTAATTGGGTTGGTGAGTGAGTGGGTTGGTGAGTGGGTTGGTGAGTGGTGGAGGAGTGGGTTGGTGAGTGGGTTGGTGAGTGAGTGAGTTGGTGAGTGGGTTGGTAATTGGGTTGGTGAGTGGTGGAGGAGTGGGTTGGTGAGTGGGTTGGTGAGTGGTGGAGGAGTGGGTTGGTGAGTGGGTTGGTGAGTGAGTGAGTTGGTGAGTGGTGGTGGAGGAGTGGGTTGGTGAGTGAGTGGGTTGGTGAGTGGGTGGGTGAGTGGTGGTGAGGAGTGGGTTGGTGAGTGGGTTGGTGAGTGGGTCGGTGAGTGAGTGAGTTGGTGAGTGGTGGTCGAGGAGTGGGTTGGTGAGTGAGTGGGTGAGTGGGTTGGTGAGTGAGTGGGTTGGTGAGTGAGTGGTGAGTGGGTGGGTGAGTGAGTGGGTGAGTGGGTTGGTGAGTGAGTGGGTGAGTGGGTGAGTGGGTTGGTGAGTGAGTGAGTGAGTGGTGGTGGAGGAGTGGTTGGTGAGTGAGTGGGTGAGTGGGTTGGTGAGTGGGTTGGTGTAAAGGGTTTGTGAATAGGTGAACTAGTGGGTGAGGAGGTAATTAGTAACTGAGTGAGTGAGTGAATTAGTGAGTGGTTGGGTCAATAAGTGAGTAGCTGAGTAAGTGAATGGGCGAGTGGATGGATGAGTGAATGTATGCGTGGGTAAACGGGTGAGTAGCTGAGTGAGTGGATGGGTGAGGAGGTGAGTGACTGATTGAGTTAATGAGTGGGTGGGTGTAATGGGTTAGTGAGTAAGTGTTTGGGTGCTGGTGGTGGTAACCCATCCAAGTATCAACCAGGCCAAAAACCTGTTTAGCTTCCCAGACGTTACAACATTTGGGAGCATGTAGGGCCTGTGGGGTCAGGTTTTGCTTCAACCGATGCTGCTGATGATACACTGAATGTCGAACCCGGTCTAGAGTTTGGCTCGCGTTGAACCGATGCTGCTGATGATACACTGAATGTCGAACCCGGTCTAGAGTTTGGCTCGCGTTGAACCGATGCTGCTGATGATACACTGAATGTCGAACCCGGTACCACAGTTTATCCAGTGATGTTGGTTACATTCCACTTGTCGAAGGCTGTGGTGTGAGTGTGAACGATGGAGCCAAGGCCATCATTATACTAAATATTGCGGGGGACATCCCCACCAATATTCAAATTGGCTCGAAATGTCCACCCCCCCCCCCCCCCCCCAATATATTGCTATAAAATAGATTACTCTTCTTGGTTCTTTCGGTAAAGTCACGTAGAAGGGAAGTAATAAAATAATAAAAATAAAACATGATAAAATAATATATTTTTTTATTTTTACCGAAAGAACCAAGAAGATGAATCCCTGCAGTCACGAAAGCTTTAAATCTAGATTTCTGTTGATACACTGAGTGGTTATGGTTGTACTACTTTATGAACCTAACTCTGATTACCAACTTGTGAGATGTAAAAAAACAGAGCCAATGCAATACAACCACTATTAGTTACTGTAAAAAATCAATAAACCTCTTATGTGTTGGTGAATTTTAAAAAATATTTTAGGCGGGAAATTTGTCTGTTTGAAGCTTTCGTGACTGCAAGGATTCATATTCTTAGGTTTTTTCGGTAAAGTCACGTAGGTAAAAAAATTAATAAAAAAAATAAAAATAAAATAAAAATCACGACGTTTCGGAGGCAACACAAGCTTCATGTTAAAGGCACGTAGGTAAAAAAATTATTAAAGTAAAATAAAAATAAAATAAAAATCACGACGTTTCGGGGTAACACAAGCTTCATGTTAAAGGCACGTAGGTAAAAAAAATATTAAAGTAAAATAAAATAAAATAAAATAAAATTCGACGTTTCGGAGGCAACACCTCCGTCCCATGAAGAGGAAGCTTGTGTTGCCTCCGAAACGTCGTGATTTTATTTTATTTTTATTAAATTTTTTATTAATTTTTTACCTACGTGACTTTACTGAAAAAAACCTAAAAATAGAAAAATGGGAAATTTGTTTTCAAATTTAGATTTTTTCTGGGGGGGGGACCCCCAGACCACCTGTAAGATTTGGTCCCCCCAATGTTGACTCCACGTCTTGTGCGTGTGAGCATAGCGGACAGATGTGGAACGGAGGTTGGATTAATTTTCCGCGTTGTGCAAACTTATTCCAGCAGAGGGCAGGATGGTAACGAAAACCACGGCGCCTCGGATAGACACAACTCCAGCACTACTACACTCTACACTATATAATACTATACACTACACTATACACTACTATACTACACTATACACTACACTATACACTACACTATAACTACTACACCTACACTATACACTACTATACACTACACTATACACTACACTATACACTACTATATACTACACTATACACTACACTATACACTACACTATAAACTACTACACTCTACACTATACACTACACTATACACTACTAAACACTACACTATACATTACTATACACTACACTATACACTACACTATACACTACACTATTCCTTAATATACACTACACTATACACTACACTATACACTACTATACATACACACTACTATACTACACTATACATTACTATACACTACACTATACACTACACTATTCCTTAATATACACTACACTACACACTACTATACACTACACTATACACTCCACTATAAACTACGACACTATACACTACACTACTACACACTATACACTACACACACTACACTACTATACACTACACTATACACTACTACACTATACACTACACTATACACCACTACACTATACACTACTACACTATACACTACACTTCTACACGCTACACTACTGTGACGTCACATCAAAATATAGACAACACGTTCTACTTAATTAAATAGACTTTTTTATAAATGTTTTCTCCTACAACATCAGAGTGCAGCGCCATATTAAATTCGCACTACAATGACAATAGTTTAAAGCGATTTGAAGCATGTTTTATTTTGGGGGGCAGAGCTTTGTGACGTCATATTTGAGTGGGGGGGGTCTGACTTTTTGTGACGCCGTGTGCAGCCGGCGGTGGACTATCTGTTTGCGAATAGTATTAATCATTGATAGTCATCTTCTTGGTTCTTTCGGTAAAGTCACGTAGAAGGGAAGTAATAAAATAATAAAATAAACATAATAAAATAATTCTCACGACGTTTCGGCCACAACGCAAACAGCCGTCCTCAAACCTCGTGATAATTATTTTATTATTTTTATTATTTTATATTTTATAATAATAAAACTAAAACAAATAAATATTATGTTTTATTTTTATTATTTTATTATTTCCCTTCTACGTGTTTACCGAGGAAAGAATCCCTGAGTCACGAAAGCTTTAAACGAAATTCTTGATGGTTTCTGCGTGGATTAAATATCGGCCTTTCTAGAGATTGGGGGGGTCNGGGGGGGAAATGTCCAGCGTTACAGGGAGGGGGGAGGGTCGAGTCGTACAGATGTCCCGTGGTTACGAAATGGAGGCCCCTAACCTGCGCCACCGCCCGATTCACACACAGACACCACACCACACAGACACACACAACAGACTCACACACACACAGATCACACACACAGATACCTCACACACAACACCACCACACCTCACACACAGAGACTCACACAACACAGACCCAAAAGCTGCTAATTCATAATGCACGGCATAATATTAATTTGAAACCCCCGCCCACCTCCTACGCATTTTCCATATACTAAATTCCTCTTGATATGCAAATTATTTTGTCAAGGCGCTCTTCTTCCCACCTCCCCCCCTCCAACCCAGCTTAAATATACGCTCCAAGCTTGGTGGTGTTTCATTCTTTACCTGAGGACGGCTGCTTGCGTTGTGGCCGAAACGTCGTGAGAGTTATTTTATAATGTTTTATTTTTATTATTTTATTACTTCCCTTCTACGTGACTTTACCGAAAGAACCAATAAGACGAACAAAAGCTGTTTAGGCATGCGGTGGCTGGGACAAGAAAATTTGGCATCTGTGCAGGACCGCCCTATACTGAAACCGCATTGGGGCTCCGCAAGCCTCTCCTCAGCGTGCCTGGCAAAGCGATGTTGAATAATTCTTGCCAGGACCTTTCTCAGCACACTGAGGAGTGAGATGCCCCTGTAGTTGTTACAGTCTGTGCGGTCCCCCTTCTTAAAGAGGGGGACCACCAGGGCATCCTTCCAATCCTGCGGAACCCGTCCAGTGGTCCAGACTGTTGTTATTATGTCATGTAGGGCAGTCTGTGCACAATCGCCACCCTCCCTCAGAATTTCGCTTGGGAGATCATCTCTGCCCTGGTGCCTTTCCTGGTCTCAGGCTCTGGATCGCCTTCAGTACTTCCTCAACAGATGGCACCTCAGCCAGCCACTCACAGGAGGTGACTTCTAAAATTTGAGGCACTGCAGCCTCAGCAGGGTCATCCCCACTTTGTCCCACGATGTTTTCCAGGCTGAGGGATTTCCCTCCCTATGACCGCACAGAAATGCTCAGCAAATGTAAACCTGTTCTTGCGGGTCGGAGATTGGATCACCGTTTTTTCCCCTAATGATGGTAATAGGTATGGCGCTGCAGGTGACTTATTTGATGGAATTAAAGAGCGATTTGTGATCGCGGGCCACTGAGGCAGACTCCATCTCCAGCAACCCGCGACCACCAACCATCCTTGCAGCGCCTCACGGCTCTCCGAACCTCCGAGCGAAGGCTGCGGTAAGCCTCCTCATTCTGTAGACGATGAGAGTGGGCCTGTCGCTTTTTCTAAACCAGCCTGAACACCTCCTCTGTCAGCCAGGGTCTCTGGGGAGGTCTGGACCCTGTACCCAAAGCAGCCATTGCAGCTGCATGAGCCACAGTCCTAAACCTCGCCCATTTCCCTCGACATCAGGAGGAGTGGGGGACGATGCCAACCCCAGCCGCAGGCGATGATGAAATTCTTGCTTGCAACTTTCATCAGCTAGCTGAGACCATGCCACTATAGTTCTAGATTTGAAGCTTCCGTGACTGCAATGATTCATATTCTTAGGTTTTTTCGGTAAAGTCACGTAGGTAAAAAAATTAAAAAGTAAAATAAATAATTTATTTTACTTTTTAATGTTAAAAAGTAAAATAAAATAAAATATTTTATTTTACTTTTTAATGTTTTTTACCTACGTGACTTTACCGAAAAAACCTAAGAATATGCCACTATAGGTTTGAATGGGTCCTGGGTGTACACCCACCACCGGAGTGGAAGAATGGCCGGCACATCTTACAGATGACTAGTCTATGGTCAGACGGCAGATCAGCTCCACGGTAGGTTCTGGTGTCATGGACATGGGCCCGTATCCGCTGTTCCATCACTATGTAGTCCAGCAGATGTTTTTGCTTGGACCCGGCATGCATCCATGATGTTGTGTGGATGCGCCGATGCCGGAACAGCGTGTTGGTAATTACAAGCCCATGGGTTGCACAAAAATCTAGCAGCCTCCTGCTGTTGTTATTGAGCTGATATGGCCCATGCCTTCCAATTACTCCAGACCAGGTGACAGCATCATGACCAAGGGCATTGAAGTCACCCAACAAGATGGCTCTATCCGAGGGGCCACTTTAGCCAGCACTTATGACAGGAGGTCATAGAAGGCATCTGACTCATCGGCCTTGCCTGCATCCCTCCATGGATGTTCTTCTTCGGTGGGGGCATAAGTAACCACGACCACCACTTTTCGCCTCCGGTTGATGGGAAGGCGAGCCCAAAGTAGCCTGGGGCTTACAGCTTCCCACACCTCACCGCCACGCTCCCATGTCCCTTCATTCTTTTGTTCAGAAGAAGAGCCAATCCTGTTGTTCGACAGTCTTCTGCCCCGAGTAGAGGACTGTCCACCCCTCATGGTGGCAGGAGCCAGAGCCAGTCCACCGGACCTCCTGAATGCCACAGAGATACAGGCGGTACCGATCCAGCTCCCGACAGAGGAGTGGCAGCCTCTCCTCCACAGTGAGCGTGGCCATCTGTAGTGGCTTTTTGTTCTTTCTGGCTCCGCCAAATAGGGTTTGGCCAGGAGACGTCATAGAAGCCTGTCCCCCCGGGGCCTCAGACACCAGCTTATTAGGTTTTTTGCATCGTAGTTTAGTGGTAGTCAATTGAAGGTGGAGGGGTTACCAGCACCCGTCCAGAGCCCCATTTGACCGCTGTGGTGGTTACAAATGAGGGGAAAGGCCAATCGGAATTGGCCCTCCCCCACGGCACTGTCCACCCCAGCGTTGCTATCCGGCACCACGAGCAGGTAAGGTGTTGATTTTTCCACAAACACTCAGACACACACACAGACAAACACACACACAGACAACACACACACATAGACACTACGTACACACAGACACACACACAGACAACATAATACACACAACAGACACCACACACACAGACACACATAGACAACAGACACAGACACCACGTTACACACAGACACACACACAGACAACATACATACACACAAACAGACACCACGCACACACAGACACACGTAGACAACAGACACAGACACCACGTTACACACAGACACACACACAGACAACACACACACATAGACACTACGTACACACAGACACACACACAGACTACATACACACACACAGACAACACACACACAAATACACACACAGACACAGACACACACACCGACACACACACACAGACACACACACAGACACACACACAGACAACACACACACATAGACACTACGTACACACAGACACACACACAGACAACATACACACACACAGACAACGCACACACAAATACACACACAGACAACAAACACACACACACACAGACACACACACCGACACACACAGACACAGACACACACACAGACACACACACAGACAACACGTACACACAGACACACACACAGACACACACAGACACACACACAGACACACACACAGACACACACACAGACAACACGTACACACAGACNCACACACAGACACACACAGACCACACACAGACACACACACAGACACACACACAGACACACACAGAGACACACACAGACACACACACAGACAACACGTACACACACACAGACACACACACACAGACACACACACNGACACACACACACAGACACACACACACACACACACAGACCACACACAGACACACACACAGACCACACACAGCACACACACAGACACACACACACACACACAGACACNCACACACAGACAACACGTACACACACAGATACACACACAGACACACACACAGACAACACGTACACACACACACACAGACCACACACAGACAACACGTACACACACACAGACACACACACAGACNACACNTACACACACAGACACACACACACAGACAACACGTACACACACAGATACACACACAACACACACACAGACACACGTACACACACACACAGACACACACACACAGACAACACGTACACACACACAGACACACACACAGACAACACGTACACACACAGACACACACACACAGACAACACGTACACACACAGATACACACTCTCCCCCCCCCCATCCTCTTGNCCCGNCCCTTATTAACCCGGTCAGGAAACGTGACACGTGACCCTGCGCGTCCCCGAGTCACGCGCGTGCGGGATGGGGTTCGTGGGGGGTGGGGGGGTGGTGGGTTAGGAGTGCGTGTCAGTGACTTGCGCGTGTCTGTGTGTCTGTGTTGCAGGTGTGTGTGTGTCTGTGCTACAGGTGTGTGCTGTGTTACAGGTGTGTGTGTCTGTGTGTGTGTCTGTGTCTGTGTGTGTGTCTGTGTTACAGGTGTGTCTGTCTGTGTTACAGGTGTGTCTGTCTATGTTACAGTGTGTGTGTGTGTNACGGTGTGTGTGTGTGGGGTGTTGTGTTCATTGATGTGTGTGTCTGTGTGTGTTANAGTGTGTGTCGTGTCTGTACAGGTGTGTGTGTGTACAGGTGTGTGTTTGTGTAGACAGGTGTGTGTGTGTGTAGGTGCTCGTACAGACTTTGTCTGCTTAAGGCTATACGGGGGTCTTTTGNCTGTGTCGTCAGGTGTGTGTGTCTGTGTGTGGCATGTGTGGTGTGTCTGTCCAGTGTTGTGTTGTCTGTGTGTGTGCTGTGTACGTCTGTGTTACAGGTGTATTGTTGTGTAGATGTTTGTGTCAGTGTTGTGTGTCTGCAGGTGTGTGTGTTGTGTTCATTGTGTGTGTGTCTTGTTCTGTGTGTGTATGTTTGGTACTGTGTGTGTNTCTGTGGGGAGCGGTAGTGTAGCGGTTAGCGCGCTGCGCTATGAACCTGGCGACCCGGGTTCGATTACACCAGTGACGATTATCTGAACCGGTCCTGGGCCTCCCCTAGGTGACTACCTTAAATGAGTACTGGTGCGGTGTGTGCCACTGGGAGACAAAGGCGGTCGGGCGTGGTGCTGGCCACCCACCCCCTCGTGTACCGTTCCGGCCTTCATAGGTGCTCGCTAACAGCACTTGTACAGTCTGTTCAGGCTATACGGGGGATCTTGATGTGTGTGTCTTCTTTGTTGTTGTGTTATGTNTGTTGTTATNTTATGTGTGTTNTTGNNTTGATTGTGTGTNCGTGTGTGTGTACAGGTGGTACAGTGTGGTACAGTGTGTGTGTTNGGNACGGTGTGTGTGTGGGTGTTGTGGTGTCTGTNGACAGGAGTGTGTGTGGTTTTGCTGTGTCAAGGTGGTGGTGAGTGGCTTGTGTTAGTGTTCCTTTCGTGTTACGGGGCTTCATNGTGTGTGNTTATGGATTTGGGTGTTACTTGGTGTGGTATACATCGCCACTGGAGACAAAGGCGGCCGGGCGTGTATTGGCCACCCACCCCTCGTGTGCCGTGGGCCTTCATAGGTGCTCGCTAACGGCACTTGCCCAACAGTCCGTTAAGGCTACACGGGGATCTTTGTCTTTGCGGTGGAGCGNTTAGGTANAACNGACGCTACNAACCGTTCGATTCCGCTCACGGNCACAACANCAGTGNCGNTTATATGCATCGTGTCTGGGTCCCTAGGTNGACTCAGTAAATGAGTACCTNGTGCGGTGTGTAAACNTGCGCATGGGGCAAAGGCNGCCGGGCGTGTGTAGCCAACCCCTNGTCACAATCCGGCCTTCAAGTGTTCGACTAACTCATGCCCTGACAGTCTCAGGTAGCGGGAGATCTTTATCTCTGTGGTTGACGTGTCGTGTGGTCTGTGTGTGTCTGTGTTACAGGTGTGTGTGTGTGTGTGTGTTGACAGATGTGTGTGTGTGCATGTGTGTGTGTGCTGTGTGTTCTGTGTNTCTCATGCGTGTGCGTGTGTTGGTTGCAGNTGTGTGTGTCTGGTTNTGTGTGTGTCTGGTGTGTNTTGTGTTGTGTCTGTGTGTGTGTGTTGTGTGTGTGTGTGTGTCTGTGTGTGTTCTGTGTGTGTGNGCTGTGTGTGTGTTTGTGTGTGATGTGTGTGTGTCNGTCTGTGTNTGTGTGTGTTGTNTGNTTGTGTGTGTCTGTGTGTACGTATATGCNCACAGTATCCCGTACCAGCAGCGAGCACGCCAATACGTGCGCTAATGCATGTGGGCTGCAAAGTGTCGTGTGNCGCAACGCGACTGTTTGTGTTGTACGTGTGTGTGTGTACAGTGTTTGTACAGTGTTACTGTGTGCGTGTGCCATGTATCTACCGGGAGACAAAGGCGGCGGGGGGATTGTTGCTGTCTGCACAGCCGTGCTACTGTAAAACAGTCCCTTGCCCCTAGCGGGCTACACGGGTTTGTCTGTGCGGTGGGGTTGGGTGGTGAGCGCGTGTGTGAGGGGGCGACGTACAAGCCGCGTGTCACGTCTGCGCGTGGCAAGGGAACTGTGAAAGATAAGTGAGTGTGTGTGCACTGTGTGTGTGGTCTGTGTGTGTGTGTCTCTGTGTGTCTGTGTGTGTGTCGTGTGTGAATGTGTGTGTGTCTGTGTCTGTGTGTTGCNGTGTGTGTGTGTGTGTGTGTCTGTGTGTGTGTCTGTGTGTGTCTGTGTGTGTGTGTCTATGTGTGTGTGTCTCTGTGTGTGTGTCTGTGTGTGTGTCTGTGTGTGTGTCTGTGTGTGTCTGTGTGTGTGTCTATGTGTCTCGCTCTGCGCTCTGTGTGTCTGTTTGTGTGTCTCTGTGTGTGTCTGTGTGTCTGTGTATGTCTGTGTGTTTCTGTGTGTGTCTGTGTGTCTCTCTCTCTGTGTGTCTGTGTGTGTGTATGTCTGTGTGTGTGTGTCTCTCTGTCTCTGTGTGTGTCTCTCTCTGTGTGTGTCTGTGTGTGTGTCTGTGTGTCTCTCTGTGTGTGTGTGTCTGCGCGCTGCTGCGTCACCGCAGAATTCAGGAATTTCCCTCTCGACCATCTCCCACTGCCCGCGCTGGGGCCGGAACACGCACTCGAAGTTTCCCGGAAAGGGGTGGGGAGGCCTCCTACTACTAACCCTACTCCTGCTGCCGCTGCTGCGGCGTTATCTGTGGGTGTCCTCGTGTCTCCCCCANCCCCCACTTCTCTTCCCACCCCCTCCTCCCTCGNCCTCGTCCCTCCCTCCCTCCCCCTCCGCCCTCCCTCATTCTCCTCCCTCCATCTCCTCCCTCCCCCCCTCCTCCCTCCTCCCCCCCTCCTCCCCCCCCCTCCTCCCCCCCCTCCTCCCTCCCCCTCCTCTCCCCCTCCTCCCCCCTCCTCCTCCCCCCCTCCTCCCTCCCCTCCTCCTCCCCCTCCTNCCCTCCCTCCTCCCCCTCCTCCTCCCCCCTCCTCCTCCCTCCCCTCCTCCCCCCTCCCCCCTCCCCCCTCCTCCCCCTCCTCCCCCCCTCCTCCCTCCCCCTCCTCTCCCCCTCCTCCCTCCTCCCTCCTCCTCCTCTNCCCCTCCTCCCTCGCCCTCCCCCCTCCTCCCTCGCCCTCCCCCTCCTCCTNCCTCCCCTCCACCCTCCTTCTCCCTCCCCCCTCCTCCCCCCTCCTCCCCCCTCCGCCCTCCCCCCCCTCCTCCTCCCCCCTCCTCCCTCGCCACTGTCTCCGCTCTCACGCGCAATTTTTTACTTTTCCGCGCGGTTCGAACTCGGCTGGCCGACCCTGCTCAATATTATACTTTTTTTTTAAATCAAAAACTAAAATATACCTTTCACTTGACTCTGTGGACCCAAGTTCGATCACCCGCCACGGATGACGTCAGTGGCGGTGATTATCCCGTCTGGGTCCTGGTCCTCATCGCCCTCCGTGGTGGTGAAGTATGGTCAAAGCAAAGACAAAGGTCCCCCGTGTAGGCCTCAACAGACCCCGTGTTTGACGAGCAGCACCTGTGAAGGCTGGAACGCGACGGGTGGGGGGGCAACACCAGGCCCGGCCGCCTTTGTCTCCCCCAGTACTGGCAATCATTGAAGGCTGGGTAGAGATGGGCTCAGCCCAGGGGCCCAGTTCGGATAGTCACTGTGGTTGACCGCGAGCGGGAGTACAACTTTGNTTGCTGGCNTTGTAGGAACCACTGTGCGACAGCTCGCTATTTCCACAGACACACAGACACTTACAGACACACACAAACGCAGACACACACACACAGACACACACACAGACACACAAACTCACTCACTCACAAACACACAGACACACACAAACACAGACACACACGCAGACCCAAACAAACACACTCACTCACAAACACACAGACACACACACACCCAAACAAACACACTCACTCACTCACAAACACACACACAGACCCAAACAAACACACTCACTCACAAACACACAGACAGACACACACAAAAACACAGACACACACGCAGACCCAAACAAACACTCACTCACTCACACACTCACAAACACACAGACACACAAACACACAGACACACACACACAAACACACTCACACACACAGACTCAAACAACACACTCACTCACTCACACACAGACACACACCAAACAAACACACCAAAACAAACACATTCGCTCACAAACCCACAGACACCCACACACTCACAAACCCACACAAAGACAAAGATCCTGCATATAGCCTTAGCAGAGTGTTAGGCAAGTGCTGTTAAAGAGCGCCTATGAAGGCCGGCACGCACACGAGGGGTGGGTGGCCAGCACCACGCCCGGCCGCCTTTGTCTCTCCAGTGGCGATGTTTACTACACACCGCAACAAGGTACTCATTTGAGGCTGAGTTGACCTAGGGAGGCCCAGGACCGGTTCAGATAANCGTGGGAATCGAACCCGGGTCGTCAGGTTCGTAGCGTCAGCGCGCTAACCGCTACACCACCACTCCCCCTGCACACAGATACACACACAGACACACACAGAGACACACACACACAGGCACACAGACACACAGACACACGCACAGACACACACACAGAGACACACAGACACAGACACACACAGACACACACACAGACACTCACACAGACACACAAACACACAGNCACACAAACACACAGACACACACACACACAGAGACACACACACAGAGACACACACACAGAGNCACACACACAGACACTCANTCACACACACAGAGACACACACAGAGACACACACAGACAGACACACAAACACACACACACATAGACACACACACACAGACACATATACAGAGACACAGACACACACAGACACAGACACACAGACACACACACAGAGAGACACAGACACACACACAGACACACACAGACACTTCGCCCTGCTCGGCCACGAGCCAGAGGCGATGCGGCAGCCGCGTGCGTCGCCTGCCGCACGCATGGAACTGATTCATCTCGCAATTTGAATCTGGGAATTCCCATCGAGACAATAGCGGCACTCATCATCCACTCACCCCACCACCACCCCACCACTCACCCAACCTTCACCCCTCACCCCAACCCTCCACTCACCCCTCACTCATTCCACCACTCACCTACCCACTCACTCACCCCACCACTCACCCCAACCCTCCACTCACCCCTCAATACATTCCCCCACTCACCTACCCACTCAATCCTTACTCACCCACTCAATCANCCCCCCCCCCCCACTCACCTACCCACTCANCCCACCCCCTNCACTCACTCCCCCCCACTCACTCACCAACTCCCTCACTCACTCAACCCCCACTCACTCACCTACCCACTCACCCCACCNCCCACTCACTCAACCTCCCACTCACTCAACCCCCCACTCATTCACCCCCCCCCCCACTCACTCAACCCCCACTCACTCAACCCCCCACTCATTCACCCCCCCCCCCACTCACTCAACCTCCCACTCACTCAACCCCCCACTCATTCACCCCCCCCACTCACTCACCCCCACTCANCCCACCCCCCACTCACTCTCCCCCCACTCACTCACCCCCCCAACTCCCACTCACTCAACCCCCACTCACTCACCTACCCACTCACTCAACCCCCCACCTCCCACTCACTCAANCCCCACTCACTCANCCCCCCACTCACTCAACCCCCACTCACTCAACCCCCCCACTCACTCANCCCCCCACTCACTCAACCTCCCACTCACTCAACCCCCACTCACTCAACCCCCCACTCATTCACCCCCACTCACTCAACCCCCACTCACTCACCCCCCCACTCACTCAACCTCCCACTCACTCAANCCCCCCACTCATTCACCCCCCCCCCCCCACTCAACCCCCCGCTCACTCACCCCCCACTCACTCAACCCCCACTCACTCAANCCCCCCACTCATTCACCCCCCCCACTCACTCAACCCCCACTCACTCACCCCCCACTCACTCAACCTCCCACTCACTCAACCCCCCCCACTCATTCACCCCCCCACTCACTCAACCCCCCGCTCACTCACCCCCCACTCACTCAACCCCCCACCTCCCCACTCACTCAANCCCCACTCACTCACCCCCCACTCACTCAACCCCCACTCACTCACCCCCCACTCACTCACCCCCCACTCACTCANCCTTCCACTCACTCGCCCCGCAGTCAGTGACGCACGGTCGTGGTGAGTGATCTCCCCTGTTCTACAGAGTGAGTGTAGTTTGTATGATCTCTCCCTGTTCTACAGAGTGAGTGAGTGGAGTTTGTGTGATCTCCCCTGTTCTACAGAGTGAGTGAGTGGAGTTTGTGTGATCTTCCCCTGTTCTACAGAGAGTGGAGTTTGTGTGATCTCCCCTGTTCTACAGAGTGAGTGAGTGGAGTTTGTGTGATCTTCCCTGTTCTACAGAGTGAGTGGAGTTTGTGTGATCTCCCCCTGTTCTACAGAGTGAGTGAGTGGAGTTTGTGTGATCTCCCCTGTTCTACAGAGTGAGTGAGTGAGTTTGTGTGATCCCCCTGTTCTACAGAGTGAGTGAGTGTGTGTGATCTCCCCCTGTTCTACAGAGTGAGTGAGTGGAGTTTGTGTGATCTCCCCTGTTCTACAGAGTGAGTGGAGTTTGTGTGATCTCCCCCTGTTCTACAGAGTGAGTGAGTGGAGTTTGTGTGATCTCCCCCTGTTCTACAGAGTGAGTGGAGTTTGTGTGATCTCCCCCTGTTCTACAGAGTGAGTGAGTGGAGTTTGTGTGATCTCCCCTGTTCTACAGAGTGAGTGAGTGGAGTTTGTGTGATCTCCCCTGTTCTACAGAGTGAGTGGAGTTTGTGTGATCTNCCCCTGTTCTACAGAGTGAGTGAGTTTGTGTGATCTCCCCTGTTCTACAGAGTGAGTGGAGTTTGTGTGATCTCCCCTGTTCTACAGAGTGAGTGGAGTTTGTGTGATCTCCCCTGTTCTACAGAGTGAGTGAGTGGAGTTTGTGTGATCTCCCCTGTTCTACAGAGTGAGTGGAGTTTGTGTGATCTCCCCTGTTCTACAGAGTGAGTGGAGTTTGTGTGATCTCCCCTGTTCTACAGAGTGAGTGAGTGGAGTTTGTGTGATCTCCCCTGTTCTACAGAGTGAGTGAGTGGAGTTTGTGTGATCTCCCCTGTTCTACAGAGTGAGTGGAGTTTGTGTGATCTCCCCCTGTTCTACAGAGTGAGTGAGTGGAGTTTGTGTGATATCCCCTGTTCTACAGAGTGAGTGGAGTTTGTATGATCTCCCCTGTTCTACAGAGTGAGTGAGTGG
>MU249631.1:1305973-1455973 GCA_018977245.1 Lethenteron camtschaticum
CTCTCAGCCACTCACCATTCATCACCACTCACTCACCCACTCGCTCACCCACACGCTCACCCACTCCCTAACCCACTCATCCATCCATCNACACTTTCACTCACCCACTCGCTCACCCACACGCTGACCCACTCTCTCAGCCACTCATCCATTCATCACCACTTTCACTCACCACTCGCTCACCCACACGCTCACCCACTCCCTCACTCCCTCACTCCCTCATCCCAACACTTTCACTCACCCACTCCCTCACCCACTCATTCACCCACTCGCTCACCCACTCGCTCACCCACCCACTCGCTCACCCACTCGCTCACCCACACGCTCACCCACCCACTCGCTCACCCACTCACTCACCCACTCCCTCATCCATCAACACTTTCACTCACCCACTCGCTCACCCACACGCTGACCCACTCTCTCAGCCACTCATCCATTCATCACCACTTTCACTCACCCACTCGCTCACCCACACGCTCACCCACTCCCTCACTCCCTCACTCCCTCATCCGTCACACTTTCACTCACCCACTCCCTCACCCACTCATTCACCCACTCGCTCACCCACTCGCTNACCCACCCACTCGCTCACCCACTCGCTCACCCACACGCTCACCTCACTCCCTCACCCACTCGCTCACCCACTCACTCACCCACTCCCTCATCCATCAACACTTTCATCACCCACTCCCTCACCCACTCATTCACCCACTCACTCACCACTCGCTCACCCACACGCTCACCCACTCCCTCATCCATCAACACTTTCGCTCACCCACTCCCTCACCCACTCGCTCACCCACTCGCTCGCCCACTTGCTCACCCACTCACTCACCCACTCCCTCATCCATCAACACTTCACTCACCCACTCGCTCACCCACACGCTCACCCACTCACTCACCCACTCCCTCATCCATCAACACTTTCACTCACCCACTCCCTCACCCACTCATTCACCCACCCGCTCACCCACGCGCTCACCCACCCACTCACTCACCCACCGCTCACCCACTCGCTCACCCACTCCCTCATCCATCAACACTTTCACTCACCCACTCACTCACCCACTCACTCACCCACCCGCTCACCCACTCGCTCACCCACTCACTCACCCACTCGCGCGTGCTCCCACTCATAGCAAAGTCTCCCTCGCCCTCGCCGTGCCACGCTGAGACACGCCAGGGATTTTCCGTGGATGTTTTTTTCTTTCAGATTTTTCCTGGAATCCCCGACGCAGCCCGAGAGAGAACACGTTGGCCAGAGGTCAACCCCCAGACAGACAAAGACAAATGTCCCCCGTATAGCCAACGTAGGTTGTAGGGCAAAGGGTTGTTTGGTCGGAAATGAGCATCTTTGCCCGGACGCCTTTGTCTCACGCAGTTTCAGAGGGTTGGGATTATTTGGCTGCAATGAATGTCCAAACGACGGTGCCACTTTGCTGAGACGACAGGATGTCACACGAGTTTGTCCTTTGCGTACTAAGTGTTGTTCTCTATCTAAAGTTTTCGTGACTGCACGGATTCATCTTCTTGGTTCTTTCGGGGAAGTCACGTAGAAGGGAAATAATAAAATAATAAAAATAAAACATNATACAATTTCGATTTAAAGCTTTCGTGACTGCAGGGATTCATCTTCTTGGTTCTTTCGGTAAAAGTCACGTAGAATGATAATAATAAAATAAAAATAAAACATTATAAAGTAAAATCATATAATATATTAAAAAAATATTTTTATTATTTCATTATTTCCATTCTACGTGACTTTACCGAAAGATCCAAGAAGATGAATCCCTGCAGTCACGAAAGCTTCAAATCGATATTTTATTACGTTTCATTTTTATAATTTTATTATTTCCCTTCTACGTGACTTTACCGAAAGAACCACGAAGATGGTCACGTGCTGTTCACGTGACAACCCTCACTAGTTGGCTGTGTCGGGTGGTGGTGGGTTTTAACGACACAACATTTACACGCGACCTAACACAACAACAACAAAAACATAAAACGATATTATAGAAGCGACATTGAATGCGGTAAAATAACGACGCCGGTGATCGAATCGAATGAATGAATTTGGGCTAATGAGTGACAGCTCACGAGCTTATGAAGAGGGGACAGTGGTGGTAGTGGTGGTAGTAGTGGTGGTGGTGTGGTAGTGGTGGTGGTAGTGGTGGTGGTGGTAGTGGTGGTGGTAGTGGTGGTGGTAGTGGTGGTGGTAGTGGTAGTGGTGGTGGTGGTAGTGGTGTAGTGGTGGTAGTGGTGTGGTGGTAGTGGTGGTGGTAGTGTGGTGGTGGTAGTGGTGGTGGTAGTGGTGGTGGTGGTAGTGGTGGTGTAGTGGTGGTGTAGTGGTGTGGTAGTGGTGGTGGTAGTGGTGGTGGTAGTGGTGGTCGTGGTGGTGGTGGTGGTGGTAGCGGGGGAGGGGGTTGATTTCAAGTTTCAAGTTCATGTATTAGGTATAGCCCTGTGAGCCATTCGGCTCTTGAATCGGGTGCAACCGCAACAACAAAAAACATGAACAAAAAATCTTCAAGTGAATATGTCACTAAGTGCAAACAGAAAATCCAAGAAAAGTCAGCAAAATGTTGCAGAAAAATCACCGTGTACACCAACGCTGTGTGCAAAAATCCCAGTGGGATGCAAGTCAAACAACAACAACAACCACAAGACAACTTAGATTAAGGCCATCAGTCTAACTCCGTACTACAACAAACAAACATGGCTAAACCACACTTTCGAAATCACCAAAATAAAGCCATGAAAGCAATGAAAGTGATCATAGGAACTGACGGAATTTTCACAATTAATGACATCATGATTAAAGGTGGGGGAGGAGGAGGGAGGAGGAGGAGGTCGTAGGATGAGCTCCCTGGGCAATGTCCAGTGAGGTTTTTTGTTTGTTGGAGCGAGAATCCGAGAGCCGTGAGCGAAGCTCCCAAGCCGATTGCTTCACCTCCCTTCCATCACCCCCCCACCATCCCGCCCCCACCATCCCGCCCCCCACCACCCCGCCCCCACCCCCCCACCATCCCGCCCCCCCCCCCATCGGCTGCTCGCTCCCCCAATGGTATCGACCACGACCACCACAGCAGCAGCAGCGGTGACGACGGCGGCGGTGTTACTCACCGGCAAACCAACTGAGGAAGTCGTGGGTGGGGGGGTGGGTGGGTGGGGGTGTGGGGGTAGGTGTGTGTAGGGGTGGGTGGTAGGTGGGGTGGGTGGGTAGGTGGAGGGTGAGCAGGTGTGGGGTGGGTGGTGGGTGGGGTGTGGGGTAGGTGGGGGGGGGGGGTAGGTGGTGGGTGGTAGGTNGGGGGGGTAGGTGGGTNGGGGGGGGTAGGTGGGTGGGTGGGTGGGGGTTGGGTGGGGTGTGGAGAGGTGGGTGGGTAGGTGGGGTGGTGTGGGGGTGTGGGTGGGGGGTGGTGGTAAGTGGGTGGGGTGGTGGTAGGTGGGTGGGTGGGGGTNGGTGGGGTGTGGAGGTGGGTGGGTAGGTGGGGGGGTGTGGAGGTGGGTNGGGGGGGTGTGGGTGGGTGGTAGGTGGTGGGGGGTAGGTGGGTGGGAGACGGCCACTCGCATCGCGCGCTGTCACAGCTGCACTATTCAGCGGCCGTCTGGAACGTTCTGTCCCTTCTCGCGTTAAGAGGCGCACGGAGCTGAGGCGCTTTTGAGTCCTTCGTCTCGACGGACTCACTCCTCTCTCGAGAACTCCTTCCTGCGTCCAGTGGTCGTCCTCCTCCTGCCGCATCTCCGAATGGCTACGGTTGGCTACGTACGGTGCAAATGAAGTTCAACATGCATGTGTAGCGACACAGCGCTGACCGTCGTACAGCAGCTGCAACACTTAGCACACACACGCCGCTGAGCGTGTACACGGTCTGTGTGTGTGTGTCTGTGTGTGTGTCTGTGTGTGTGTATCTGTGTGTGTCTGTGTCTCTGTGTGTGTCTGTGTGTGCTGTGTGTGTGTCTGTGTGTGTGTCTCTGTGTGTGTGTCTGTGTGTGTGTCTGTGTGTGTGTGTCTGTGTGTGTGTCTGTGTGTGTGTGTGTATCTGTGTGTGTGTCTGTGTCTCTGTGTGTGTGTCTCTGTGTGTGTGTCTGTGTACCAACTTGCTGGCTAAAGCACAGCAAGTTGGCACAGTAGGGGGCACAGGTGGTGCATCAGCCACTCATCTCGGTCATCTCGGTCAGTCGACCCGTGGCACCACCTGGGTCTGCCCGTGACCTCCTGCCAGCCGCCGTTCACCACCAAGTGGCGGTGACGTCACCACGGCGCTTGTGCCAGGCTAGGTGCTCTTTGAGGCCACATGAAGTGTCGAAGGCTCGCTGCTGGCAGGGAGAGGTCACGGACAGACCCGGCAGGTGCCATCGGTTGACTGATTGAGATGACTGGCTGATGCACCACCTGTGCTCCCTACTGTGCCAACTTGCTGTGCTTTAGCCACCCGGCGCTCCGCTCGTTGTTGTGAGCGTCGCTCATCCGCCCTCCGTTGTTGTTGGAGGGCGACTGCCTCCAACTGCCCAGTAGCGTCCTTCACGAGCCTCCTCCACAGAGGCCGATCTTGACACCACTGGTACCGGTCATCGCAAGTCCACTCACCCACTCCTCCAGTACCCATAACTCCATCTCTCTCTAGCCGTGTCACTCACTCACTCACCCACCACACTCACTCACCCATCCACTCACTCACCCACTCACCCATCCGTCCATCTCNTCTCTAGCCCGTGTCACTCACCCACTCACCCATCATTCCATCTCTTCTCTAGCCCTGTCACCCACCCACTCACCCATCACTCCATCTTTCTCTAGCCCTGTCACCCACCCACTCACCCATCACCCATCTTCTCTAGCCCCACTCACCCACCCACTCACCCATCACTCCACTCTCTTCTTTAGCCCTCTCACCCACTCACCCATCACCCACTCTCNTCTCTAGCCCGTGTCACTCACCCACCCACTCACCCACACTCATCTCTCTCTAGCCGTGTCACTCACCCACCCACTCACCATCACTCACCCACTCACTCACCCACTCACTCACTCACCCACTCACTCACCCGCCCACCCACCCACTCACCCATCACTCTATCTCTCCTCACCCTGTCACTCACCCACCCACTCACCCATCACTCCATTTTTTCTCAAGCCCTCACCCGCTCACCCACTCACCATCACTCCACTCTTCTCTAGTCCGGGTCACTCACTCACCCATCACTCACCCACTCAAGCTCACCCACCACTCACTGGGCACCNACTCACTCACTCCACCCACTCACTCACTCACTCACCCACCGACTCACTCATACACCCACTCACCCATCACTCCATCTCTTCTCTAGCCCGTGTCACTACCCACCCACTCACCCATCACTCATCTTTTCTCTAGCCCCCTCACCCACCCACCCACTCACCCATCACTCCTCCCTCACTCCACCCACCACTCACCCATCACTCACTCCTCCTACCCTGTCACTCACCCACCCACTCACCCATCACTCATCTCTTCTCTAGCCCGTGTCACTCACCCACCCACTCACCCATCACTCACCCATCACTCACCATCACTCACCCACTCACTCACCCACTCACCCCCACTCACACCACTCACTCACTCACCCACTCACCATCACTCCATCTCTCTCTAGCCCGTGTCACTCACCACCCACTCACCCATCACTCCATTCTTTCTCAGCCCGTGTCACCCACCCACCCACTCACCATCACTCCACTCTCCTCACCCGTGTCACTCACCACCCACTCACCCATCACTCCATCTCTTCTCTAGCCCGTGTCACCACCCACCCACCTCACTCACCCACTCACTCACTCACACCCATCACTCNATCACCCACTATCCCCACTCACTCACTCACCCACTCACCCATCACTCCGTCTCTCTCTAGCCCGTGTCACCACCCACTCACCATCACTCCATCTCTTCTCGAGCCCGTGTCCACCCACCACTCACCCATCACTCCATCTTTCTCTAGCCCGTGTCACTCACCCACCCACTCACTCACTCACCCACTCACTCACTCACCACTCACCACTCACACACTCACCCANTCACTCACCACCACTCACCATCACTCCGTCTTTCTCGAGCCCTGTCACCCACCCACTCACCATCACTCATCTCTTCTCGAGCCCGTGTCACCCACCCACTCACCCATCACTCCATCTTTCTCAAGCCCGTGTCACCACCCACCACTCACCCATCATCTACTCACCACCTCACCCACTCACTCACTCACCCCTCACCCATCACTCCTCTTTCTCTAGCCCTGTCACCACCCACCCACTCACCATCACTCATCTTCTCGAGCCCGTGTCACCCACCCACTCACCCATCACTCCATCTCTTCACCACCCACTCACCATCACTCCATCTCTTCTCGAGCCCGTGTCACTCACCCCNACTCCACTCACCCACTCACCCATCACTCCATCCCTCTCTAGCCGTGTCACCACCACCCACTCACCCATCACTCCATCTCTTCTCAGCCCGTGCCACCCACCCACTCACCATCACTCCATCTNCTCTAGCCTGCCCCACCCACTCACCATCACTCCATCTTAGCCCGTGTCACTCACCCACTCACCATCACTCCATCTTCACCCACCCACTCACCATCACTCCACTCTCTCTCAGCCCNTGCACCCACCCACTCACCCATCACTCCATCTTTCTCTAGCCCTGTTCCTACACCCACTCACCATCACTCCATTTCTCAGCCTGTCACCCACCCACTCACCCATCACTCCATCTTCTCTAGCCCGTGCCCACCCACCCCACTCACACCCATCCATCTCTTCTCTAGCCCGTGCACTCACCCACTCACCATCACTCCATCTCTTCTCGAGCCCGTGCACCACCCACCACCCATCACTCCATCTCTTCTCAGCCTCCCCACCCACCCACTCACCCATCACTCCATCTCTTCTCGAGCCTGTCACGCCCCGTTTANCCCCCTCNATCTATCTCGAACAGAAGCTCGATCTATGGGAAGCGGTGGCTCGCAGGGCCTACACACACCTCAACCTTACTCACAAAGACAAAGATACTCGTGTAGCCTTAACAGCTTGTTGGGGCAAGTGCTGTTAGCGAGCAGCACCTATGAAGGGGGGGGGTGGCCAGCACCACGCCCGGCCGCCTTTGTCTCCCTAGTAGCGATGTTTACACATCGCACCAGGTACTCATTTGAGGCCAGGACCGGTTCAGATAATTGTCACTGATGTTGGCAATGAGCGGGAATCGAACTCGGGTCGCCGGGTTCGTAGCGCAGCGTAGCGCTAACCGCTGCACCACCGCTCCCTCTCGCACAGACACATACACACACTCGAAAACAACCTTACACACATCGGAAGAACATTACTCACCGCCGCATACTGCTGACACACACACTTACACACACACGTGGACACACACACTTACATACACACGTGGACACACACACGTGGACACACACACTCTGGCACACGGAGTTTCGCTAAGAATGTAAACAGCGAATACGTCACGGACAAGACAAAGCTGCCCCCTGTAGCCTCAACAGACTGTTGGGGCAAGTGCTGTTAGCGAGCAGCACCTATGAAGGCCGAAACGGCACGCGAGGGGTGGGTGGCCAGCACCACGCCCGGCCGCCTTTGTCTCCCCGGTGGCGTGTTTACACACCGCACCAGGTACTTATTTGAGGCTGAGTCGACTTAGGGAAGGTCCAACATCGGTTAAGATAATCGTGTGGTCGTGAGCGGGAATCGAATTCGGGTCGCTGGGTTCATAGCGCCGCGCAGCACTACCCGCTACTCCACAGCACCGAGAAAAATACGAAAACACACTCACGTCACTCAGGCTGTGGGACTCTGTGTGAGTCTATGTGTGTCTGTGTGAGTCTATGGGTCTCTGTGGGAGTCTATGGGTCTCTGTGTGAGTCTGGGTCTCTGTGTGAGTCTATGGGTCTCTGTGGGAGTCTATGGGTCTCTGTATGAGTATATGGGTCTATCAGTGAGTCTATGGATATCTGTGTGAGTCTATGGGACTCTGTGTGAGTCTATGGGTCTCTGTGTGAGTCTATGGGTCTCTGTATGAGTCTATGGGTCTCTGTGTGAGTATATGTGTGAGTCTATGGGTTTCTGTATGAGTCTATGGGTCTGTGTTTAGTCTATGGGTCTCTTTGTGAGTCTATGGGTCTCTGTGTGAGTCTATGGGTCTCTGTGGGAGTCTATGGGTCTCTGTGTGAGTCTATGGGTCTCTGTGTGAGTCTGTGTGTGAGTCTATGGGTCTCTGTGTGAGTCTATGGTCTCTGTGTGAGTCTGTGTGTGAGTCTATGGGTCTCTGAGTCTATGGGTCTCTGTGTGAGTCTATGGGTCTCTGTGTGAATCTATGGGTTTTTTGTGTGAGTCGATGGGTCTCTGTGTGAATGTATGTGTCTCTATGTGAGTCCATGGGTCTCTGTGTGAGTCTATGGGTCTCTGTGTGAATCTAATGGTCTCTATGTGAGTCCATGGGTCTCTATGTGAGTCCATGGGTCTCTGTGTGAGTCCATGGATCTCTAAGGCTATGGAGTCCCTTTGTGAGTCTGTGGGTCTCTTTATTTAGGACTACGCCTTTCTATGTGGCTCTGCGTTCCTCTGTGTGAGTCGATTGGTCCCCATGTTAATCTGGAGCGCATGTACACGTGGTCAATGCAGACATGACTCAGCATTAGACCTCCTTTGCCAGTACCAAAATATAATAATAATAGGGGTTTCCCCTTTTTTTCTGGCAACAAACTGAAACCTTTAAACGAGGATTCATGTTTGCATTATCCACAATAGTTGCAGTCAAAACGCAAACAAAAAACACACTGATAAGATATGCATTGACCTTGTATTGTGGTTAATGCAGACATGAAGCCTCGTAAAAAAAAAGTTTCAGTTTTGTTGCCAGAAAAAAGGGGGAAACCCTATTATTATATTTTGGTACTGGCAAAGAGGTCTAATGATGTAGATGCTCACCCCAGCCCTCAATACTTTGATTGTGCATTGTCTTTGAGCTGTACGCCTTTTGGCGTCCTCTGGACGAGCACCAATTGGGTCGAGGCTCAAAAGAAAGCCGTCTTTGGTGTGGACCAATCAGTTTCAAGGACAATGCAGATATTACACTGGTCAACAACAAAAAACTTTTTTTCTGGCCTGGACTTTGTAGCTGTTTTAGACTAATTGCAGGGTGCTGATTCCAAATCTGAGCTCAGATTTGCTCTATCACATCTAATTTTTATGCTATCGGCATACCCCATTTTCATTGATTTTACCCGAAATTAACTCCATCACTTATGATTGCAAGTGGTTGCGAGTCAGTGACTGCTTTAGTGTTAAAATATGGTGCTGTATTTTTTTGGATAGTGTGTTTATATAATATCATTTTATGTAGATATCCACATTTATTTAATATTTTTCTTCTGCAGTTTTTATTGAAAATGCAATATTTGATATCTCAAAAACCTGATGTGATAGACAAAAACTGATGCCAGATTTGGAATCAGCACCCCAAAATTACCTTACAACCGTTGGAATACCTCATGCCAGAAAAAGTGTGTTGACCAGTGATATCAGAGTGTGTTTTTTGTTTGCATTTTATCAAATGTTGCATTTTCAATCAAAACTGCAGAAGAAAAATATTAAATAAATGTCGATATCTACACAAAATGATATTATAAACACACTATCCTAAAACACAGCACCATATTTTAACACTAAAGCAGTCACCGACTCGCAATAACTTGCAATCAAAGTGACAGAGTTAATTTCGGGTAAAATCAATGAAAATGGGGTATGCCGATAGCATAAAAATGAGATGTGATAGAGCAAATCTGCGATCAGATTTGGAATCAGCACCCTGAAATTAGTCTAGAAGTCCAGGCTAGAAAAAATGTTTTTTTGTTTGTTGTTGACCAGTGTTATATCTGCATTGTCCTTGAAACTGATTGGTCCACACCAGAGACGGCTTTCTTTTGAGCCTCGACCCAATTGGTGCTCGACCAGATGACGCCAAAAGGCGCCCACAGCTCAAAGACAATGCCACTATCAAAGTAACAGAGGGCTGGGGGTGAGCATCTGCATCATTAGACCTCCTTTGCCAGTTCCAAAATATAATAATAGGTAAAATAATAAACGTAAAATATCGTTATACGTGACTTTACCGAAAAAACCAAAGAATAATTCCTGCAGTCACGAAAGCTCCAAAAATAAAAAAAATTAAGATATAATAATAGGGGTTTTACCTATTTTTCTGGCAACAAAACTGAAATATTTTTTTACGAGGCTTCATGTAACTGCATTAACCACAATACAAGGCCAATGCATATCTTATCAGAGCGTGTTTTTTGTTTGCATTTTGACTGTGTTATTAGTCAGGATATCCGAGTGCGTGAATCGCTGCGGTGGTCACCCACGGCACCGAACCGCTTCGACAACTTTGGCCGCGGACTTTTTGGCGCAGATGCTTCTGGAATGACTCTTGAAGCACGCAACGCCACTGGGGGGGGGGGAGAGACAAAGGCGGTCGGGCGGGGTGTGCGTGGCTGGTCACACACCCAACGCCACCCTTCGTGTGAGCGCTCGCCAAAAGCACTTGCCCCTCCCTCCCCCCTACGACCTTGGAAAGCCACACGGGGATCTTTGTCTTTACATTGGAGAGCGGTGGCGCAGCGGTTGGGCGCTCCGCTCACCCGAGTTTCATTCCCGCTCACGGCCAACGCGCGCGGCGCAAACCAGCACCTTGCTGCCGTGTGCGTCAGCATCGACCCGGGGATACTCAGGCGGGCGGGAGTGGTTTCCTGCTAGACACAGCACCGATCTCATGCGTGGCTAACAGCGCTTGCACCCCTCCTCCCACCCTCCCCAACAGCCCGTAAAGAGCTACACGGGTGACCTTTGCCTGTGTGCCCAGGTGTGCGTGCACATGCCCGGGCACGTCTTGTGCGTGCACAGGTCACCACCGCGAGCGCGCTAATTGCCTTCTGATTGTGGGAGCGGGGAGCGGTGGCGCAGCGGTTAGCGCGCTGAGGTTTTTTTTTAATTTCCTGCCACGGTTTGACGGCGGTGGCGAGCGAGCGAGCGAGCGACATCGCCGAGGTCGCCACCCCCCCCCCTCTAGGTCGACTCGGCCCTTAAACGAGTTGAGTTGTTACCTGCAAACAGCGTCAGCATCAGTGGCGGGTGATGTTATCAAGGCGCCCGAAATGATAAAAGAAAAACACGTAAATATTAAAAACACGCATCTTGAACTCGCACAGTAAAGTTATTGTATTTTGTCATTTGCGATACAGCCGGATAATAAGCCAAATCGCTAGCCTCAAACACCCGGTCGTTCGTAAAAGTCGAAGGCGGTATAGTACTATAGTGATAGAGCAAGTGCAGAATCACTGAACCGGAATTGATCGCTTGGAAGCATTTAGCGCGAGGCCCTTGAAAGTGCGGGGCCCGTAGCTACATATGTAGTAGTAGCTACTACTACATATGTAGTAGTATGTAGTAGTAGCTCTACTACATTGTAGTAGCTCCATATGGAGTAGTAGCTACTACATACATATGTAGTAGTAGCTACTACATACATATGTAGTAGCTCCATATGTAGTAGTAGCTACTACATACATATGTAGTAGCTACTACTACATATGGAGTAGTAGCTACTACTACATTTGTAGTAGTACATATGTAGTAGTAGCTACATATGTAGTATATATGTAGCTACTACTACACATCTACTAATTATGTAGCTACTTCATGTGAAGCTGCTTTTGCTACGATGATCATCCGTCACTGATCAGCATCGGGGAAGACAAATGTGGTCCTTGCGCCCAACAGTTCCGTGTGAACTGTACGCAGTCGCCTTTGTACGCAGAGGAAGACGTGGAGCGGATTGGACTTGCACAAGACCGGTACCAGCGGTGTCAAGACCGGTGGATGAGGAGGATGAGGAGGCTCGTGAAGGACGCTGCTACTGGGCAGTTGGAGGCAGTCGCCCTCAAACAACAACGGAGGGCGGAGGAGCGACGCTCACAACCACGAGCGGAGCGCCGGGTGGATAAAGCACAGCAAGTTGGCACAGTAGGGGGCACAGGTGGGTGCATCAGCCAGTCATCTCGGTCATCTCGGTCAGTCGACCCGTGGCACCTGCTGGTTGCCCGTGACCTGCCAACAACACGGGGTGGAGGAGCGAGTTGGCACATCAGGGGGCACAGGTGATGGTGCATCAGCCAGTCATCTCACTTCAGTCAACCGATGGGCACCTGCTGGGTGTCCCGTGACCTCCCCTGCCAGCAGCGAGCCTTCGACACTTCACGTGGCAGCACCTAGCCTGGCACAAGCGCCGTGGTGACGTCACCGCGAGGAGGAGGCTCGTGAAGACGCTGTCGGTCACCCCTCCAGCGAACAGGCGGAGGAGCGACGCTCACAACAACGCCGAGCGGAGCGCCGGGTGGATAAAGCACAGCAAGTTGGCACAATGGTGGAGTCACCGGTGGTGACATGGACCGCTTCGGCACTTGCCCCAGGAGTCTGCGCGGGCTATACGGGGGCCTTTACCTTTGTGCACGATAACCTTGGACAATGGTGGGANGGGGGGGGGCTCTATCCACCCACCCCACCCACCCACCCACCCCCACCCACCCACCCACCCACCCACCACATGCACAGAGACGGGTCCAGGGTCCAGATTGTACCCGCGACGCTTGTGTACACAGCGTGCGAATGACCGCGACAGTCTGTACACACGTGTCGGTGGGCCTCCCTAGGTCGGCTCAGCCTCAAATGAGTATCTGGTGCGGTGTGTGGTTACACATCGCCACTGAGGAGACAAAGGCGGCTGTGGGTGGTGGTGGTGGTGGTGGTTGTGTGGTGGTGGTGCTGATCACCCACCCCTCGTGTGCCGCTGTGCCGGCCTTCATAGGTTGCTGCTACTCGCTAACAGCACTTGCCCCGACAGTTCGTTGCAGGCTACACGGTGGTCTTTGTCTTTGTGGGGAGCGGTGGCGCAGTGGTTAGCGCGCCGCGCCACGAACTTCACCCACCGAGTTCGATTCTCGCTCACGGTGGCGTGGGTGTGGGCCTCCCCTAGGTCGGCTCAGCCTTAAACACGAGCGCCTGATGCGGCCGGATAACCCACGATGGCAGCACTTGCCCCCCACCGCGTGACGCGCTACTCGGGGGCCTTTGCCTTTGTGTTGAACTTGCAGCTCGCATGACTGGGAATAAGATGCGTGGGCAGTGCGATCTGCGCATGCGCGGCACGTCCCCCCCGCCCCCCGCCCCCCGCCCCCACACCTGTACAGGTGAGACACCCTCCCCCATCCCAATCCTCCAGCCCCCACCTCCACTTCCTGTCCCATATATGGGCACAGGAAGTGATGGGTGGGTGGTGGTGGTGGTGATTGTGATGGTGGTTGTTGGGATGGTGGTGGTGATTGGTGGTGGTGGTGATGGTTTGTGGGGAGCGGCAATGTAGCTACGAACCCAGCAACCGAGTTCGATTCCCGATCCCAGCTGTCCCAGCGATACCAATTCTTTGTCTTTAATTATCGGAACCGGTAATTCCTCCCACCCCCCCCCATATCGACTCAAAGGTGACTGGGCATCACGTGGTGGGGCTGTCCACCCACCCACCCCTTCGTGTTGGCGTGCCGGCCTTCTTAGGTGCTGCTCGCTAACTAACAGCACTTGCTCCGAAACCTGTTGAGGCTACACGGGGGAGCTTTGGCTTTGGTGGGTGGGAATTGGGAGCGTTGAGCGAGGGTTTGTCGGGAACAGCGTTCCCACGCCCCACGTCTCTGTGGTGTCGACAGGGACCCGGTGTCTCACTCATCCACACTCACCCACTCACACTCACCCACATCCACATCCACCCAACTCACCCACACTCACTCATCCACACTCACCCACTCACACTCACCCACATCCACATCCACCCACACTCACACACACTCACACACACTCACCCACCCACACTCACTCACACTCACCCACACTCACCCACATCCACCCACACTCACACTCACCACACTCACACACACACACACACTCACCCACACTCACCCACACTCACCCACACTCACACTCATCCACACTCACCCACCCTCACACACTCACACCCACCCACATCCACCAACACTCACCCACACACTCACTCACACTCACTCACACTCACCCACACTCACCCACACTCACCCACACATTACCGGAGAGCGAGAGGGGTGGGTCGTCACTTTCCCGACAAGACATCGTCAGTGCAAGGACCGCCACACATCACTTGAAAGCCATTGTTGGGTTTGACAGCAGCACGCTGATGATGATGATGGGGGGGAGGGAGGGGGAGGGGAGGGCCTGCATGTCAGGGGCCCCACTGAAGGCCACCAGGAGGCCGTCAGTGGCCTTCCAAGAACGCCGCTCTACGCGTTCCTACCTGAGTCTCTGCACGTTCTGACCCCGTGACCTCTACTGGACACCTGTAGAGTGGGTGGTTGGGGGGGGTGAGAGAATAGCTTCATAGTTCATCGGATTCTCCTGCGGAGTGAATAATTAGTGAGAAGGCCGCACTAAAGGCCACCAAAGGAGGCCACCAGGGCCCCACAGGGCCTTGCAATGAAGGCCGCCGCTCGAAAACGCGCAACGTTGACTCTCAAGAAAATCTTCTTGGTTCTTTCGGTAAAGTCACGTAGAATGGAATAATAAAATAATACGGCTGCTTGCGTTGTGGCCGAAACGTCGTGAGAATTATTGTATTTTATTTTTCCATTCTACGTGACTTTACCGAAAGAACCAAGAAGATGAATCCCTGCAGTCACGAAAGCTTTAAATCGAAATTTAATATTTTATATGTTTTATTTTTATTATTTTATTATTTCCATTCTACGTGACTTTACCGAAAGAACCAAGAATATGAATCCCTGCAGTCACGAAAGCTTTAAATCGAAATTTAATATTTAGTATGTTTTATTTTTATTATTTTATTATTTCCCTTCTACGTGACTTTACCGAAAGAATCAAGAAGATGAATACCTGCAGTCACGAAAGCTTTAAATCGAAATTTAATAGTTTATTGTTTTATTTTTATTATTTTATTATTTCCATTCTACGTGACTTTACCGAAAGAACCAAGAAGATGAATCCCTGCAGTCACGAAAGCTTTAAATCGAAATCTCAAGAAAATGTGGAGGAAAATCCCAGGGAAAAAAATTCCACGGAAAGAGAGACACGCAAACTCCAAAATATACAAACGGGCGTCAGGGTCGGATCGAGGCCGCGACCTCCTGTAAGCCAGGGCGAATGGGAACGAAGTTATGCGACTTGTCAATGAGGTTTATTCACAATCTTGGTTGTGTGTGGGTCTCCTCTTAATCTGCAGTGCGCGCACACACGCACGCACGCACACGCCCCGTGATGCACTCACGCGCTCATACCGATGTTTACACGCCTTATCAGGTGCTCGTTTGAGGCCGAGTCGACCTAGGGGAGGTCCAGGTAGCCGTTCTGATATTTCGGTGTTGTTGGCAGTGCCGGATGAAGTTAGTGCGGGGCCTGTAGCATGATGTTATAAAAGGGCCCTAAAAACAAACACGTAAATATTAAAACACACAGTTAAACTTGCACAGGAAATAATTGTATTTTTTCATTTGCTATACAGCCAGAAAATACGACTAATCGCTAACCTTAAACACCAGTGTTCATAAAAGGCGGTATAGTACTATAGCAATAGAGCAAGTGCAGAATCACTGAACCGGAATTGATAACTTGACAGCATTTAGCGCGGGGCCCTTAACGCCCGTAGCTTAACGTGTAGCAGCTACTACACGTGTAGCAGCTACTACACGTGTCCTACTAATGTAGCAGACTACACGTGTTACTACCTTTGTAGCGACTTCTGCTGATCATAGCACTGGTTGTTGGTGCAGTGCGAACTCGGGTCGCGGTGCAGGAACCATACACCGCCCCCAGACACACACAAAGACAAAGACCGCCCGTGTAGTTTAACAAACTACAGGGCAAGTGTATTCAATAGTATAGCATATGAGGCGGCACATGGGGAGGGGGAGGGGTGGGTAACAAACGGCCGCCTTTGTCTCCAAGTGACGATCTTTACACAAAAGACAAAGATCCCCCGGTAGCCTTAACAGACTACAGGGGCAAGTGCTGTTAGCGAGCAACCTATGAAGGCCGGGACGGCACACCTAGGGATGGGTGGCCATCACCACGCCCGGCCGCCTTTGTCTCCCCAGTGGCGATGTTTACTACGACGCACCAGGCACTCGTTTGAGGCTGAGTCTACCTAGAGGTTGCGCAGGACCGGTTCATATAATCGCTGGTGGCGCCGTGAGCGGGAATCGAACTCGGGGGTCGCCGGGTTCGCGACTGGAGGGGAACCTTCCAGAGGCCGAGGCGAGTTTTTTATTTATTTAAATTGAGCCCCCCCCCCGCACCCCCGCACCCCTCGGGCTGGCCTTTGTTTATTTATTTAGTTGCTCTGTTTGCATAGCCCCACGGAGCGAGGAGCGGTGGGGGAGGGCCNGGGGGGAGGGGGAGGGGCCNGGGGGGAGGGGGGAGGGGCGGGGGGGAGGGGCACTAGGGCAAGGGGACGAGGGGGAGGGGCCGAGGGGAAGGGGGGAGGGGCCGAGGGGGAGGGGGGAGGGGCCGAGGGGATGGGGGAGGGGCTCAAGGGGGTCTCAGACCGCATTCAACCGGCTCCGACTGTGCCCCTCCCCGCACGCGGGTGGGGCTGTAACAGGTGAGTGGGTGGGTGGGTCCTGGGCCTCTCCTAGGTCGACTCGGCCTCAAATGAGTATCTGGTGCGTGCTGCGTAAACACCGCCGGAGTGGTGCTGGCCACCCATCCCCTCGTGTGCCCTTCGCTGACAGCACTTGCCCAGCAGTATGTTAAGGCTACACGGGGGATATTTGTCTTTGTGTGGGTTTGTAGGTGGGTGGGTGGTAAGGTAGGTGGGTGGGTGTGCGATTAAGTGGGCGGGTGAGTACGTAGGTGGGTGAGTAGGTGAGTCGGTTGGTGGGTGAGTGAGTGGCTTTGTGGATTTATGAGTGTTAATGAATGAGTAATGGTGGGGTCAATAGGTGGATGGATGGTGAGTGGATAAGTGGATGGGTGAGTAGCTGAGTGGCTGGGTGAGTGAGTGGGTGAGTGATTAGATGCGTGACTAAATGGCTGGGTACATGAGTGGGTAAGTGAGTGAGTGGATGGGTGAATTGTGGGTGGGCGAGTGAATGAGTCTTAGAGTGGAATGGTGAGTGGGTGTGTGTGTGTGAGTGGTTGAGTAGATGGGTGAGTGAGTGGTATAGTGAAATGGTGAGTGGGTGGATAAGTGAGTGGATGTGTGTGTGTGATTGGTTGAGTGAGTGGGGAGGGTTGAGTGAGTGGGAGGGGGAGGTGAGTGAGTGGCTGGGGGGTGATGGAGTGGGGGGGAGAATGAGCGAGTGGTGAGTGAGTTGGGGGGGGGTAACTGAGTGTGTAGGTGAGTGGGTAAGTGAATGTGTGGGTGAGTGGATGAGTGGGTGAGTGAGTGAGTGAGTTNGGGGGGGGGGTTAGTGAGTGAGTGGGTAAGTGAGTGTGTGGATGAATGGGTGAGTGAATGGGTGAGTGAATGATTGGGTTAGTGTGTGGATGAGTGGATGAATGGGTGAGTGAGTGAGTAAATGGTTAGTGAGCGAGTGGGTGAGTGAGTGTGTGGATGAGTGTGTGGATGAGTGGGTTAGTGAGTGGGTTAGTGAGTGGGTTAGTGAGTGGGNTAGTGAGTGGGTTAGTGAGTGGGTTAGTGAGTGGGTGGATGAGTGAGTGGGTTAGTGAGTGGGTTAGTGAGTGGGTTAGTGAGTGGTTAGTGAGTGCGTGGATGAGTGAGTGGGTTAGTGAGTGGGTTAGTGAGTGGGTTAGTGAGTGAGTGGGTTAGTGAGTGGGTTAGTGAGTGGGTTAGTGAGTGGGTAGTGAGTGGGTTAGTGAGTGTGGATGAGTGAGTGTTAGTGAGTGGGTTAGTGAGTGGGTTAGTGAGTGCGTGGATGAGTGAGTGGGTTAGTGAGTGGGTTAGTGAGTGGGTTAGTGAGTGAGTGGATGAGTGGGTTAGTGAGTGGGTTAGTGAGTGAGTGAGTGAGTGGGTGAGTGGGTTAGTGAGTGGGTGAGTGAGTGGGTTAGTGAGTGGGTTAGTGAGTGGGTTAGTGAGTGGGTTAGTGAGTGGGTTAGTGAGTGGGTTAGTGAGTGGGTTAGTGAGTGGGTGAGTGATGAGGTAGTGAGTGGGTTAGTGAGTGGGTTAGTGAGTGGGTTAGTGAGTGGGTTAGTGAGTGGGTTAGTGAGTGGGTGGATAGTGAGTGGGTAGTGAGTGGGTAGTGAGTGGGTTAGTGAGTGGGTTAGTGAGTGTNGATGAGTGGTGGGTTAGTGAGTGGGTTAGTGAGTGGGTTAGTGAGTGGGTNGTAGTGAGTGGGTTAGGAGTGGTTAGTGAGTGGGTGGATGNGTTATGAGTGGGTTAGTGAGTGCGGTGATTAGTGAGTGGGTTAGTGAGTGGATGAGTGAGTGGGTTAGTGAGTGGTGAGTGANGGGTGGTTAGTGAGTGGGTTAGTGAGTGGGGTGGTGGATGAGTGTTAGTGAGTGGGTGAGTGAGTGGGTTAGTGAGTGGGTTAGTGAGTGGGTGGGTAGTGAGTGGGTGAGTGGGTTAGTGAGTGGGTTAGTGAGTGAGTGAGTGGGTTAGTGAGTGGGTTAGTGAGTGGGTTAGTGAGTGGGTTAGTGAGTGGGTTGTGAGTGGGTTAGTGAGTGAGTNGGTGAGTGGTGGTTAGTGAGTGGGTTAGTGAGTGGGTTAGTGAGTGGGTAGTGAGTGGGTTAGTGAGTGGGTTAGTGAGTGGGTTAGTGAGTGGGTTAGTGAGTGGGTTAGTGAGTGGGTTAGTGAGTGCGGGATGAGTGAGTGGGTTAGTGAGTGGGTTAGTGAGTGGGTTAGTGAGTGGGTTAGTGAGTGGGTTAGTGAGTAGTGAGTGGGTTAGTGAGTGGGTTAGTGAGTGGGTTAGTGAGTGGGTTAGTGAGTGGGTTAGTGAGTGGGTTAGTGAGTGGGTTAGTGAGTGGGTTAGTGAGTGGGTTAGTGAGTGGGTTAGTGAGTGGTGGATAGTGAGTGGGTTAGTGAGTGGGTTAGTGAGTGGGTAGTGAGTGAGTGAGTGGGTTAGTGAGTGGGTTAGTGAGTGGGTTAGTGAGTGGGTAGTGAGTGAGTGAGTGGGTTAGTGAGTGGGTTAGTGAGTGGGTTAGTGAGTGGGTTAGTGAGTGCGTGGATGAGTGGATGAATGAGTGAGTTAGTGAGTGGGTTAGTGAGTGAGTGGGTGAGTGAGTGAGTGGGTTAGTGAGTGAGTGTGTGGGTGAGCGGGCGTACGTGTGACCGGTTTAGTGAATTGGGTGAGTTGGAGCATGCGGGCGGCCGGGTGGATGAGTGAGTCAGTGTCCGTGCGTACGTGATCGAATGAATGAATGAATACATTAATGTATTTATGTTCGCGTGCGTGCGTGCAGTCGCGTCGCGCTCTATCGAGTAAGGCCTCACCCGAGTCTCAAGACCCCCCTTTCAGGAGGAGGAGGGGGGGGGTCCTGCCACGATCTGATGCCTCTCCCTACTCCTTATCAGCTCCTGTGTTTTCACACCGCGCCGATTCCAAACAAAAGGACCCAACAACACTAAACTATAAACGTGAATTCTTCATGTTACTTACGCAGCTCTCTTTCAGAAGCGACAAATGATCGCTCGACCAAGTGGCTTCGCGTCGTCGTCGTCACCACGTGGAGATTGACAGCAGCAGCCAAACACTCCAGTGCGTGGTGGCGGTGGTGGTCTGAATGTGGAAGGGAAAACCGAGGGACGGGTGAGAGAGAGAGAGACGCGCAAACTCCAAATATACAGCAGCAGGCGTCAGGGTCGGGATCGAACCCATACCCTCCTGTATACCAGGCGAGGTAGTTAACTCTCCTAGCCACCGTGATGACGATGAGAGAGAGAGACACGCAAACTCCAAATATACAGCAGCAGGCGTCAAGGTCGGGATCAAACCCATACCCTCCTGTATACCAGGCGAGGTAGTTAACATCTCCTAGCCACCGTGATGATGATGGGGTAGACACGCAAACTCCAGATAAACAGCAGGCGTCAGGGTCGGGATCAAACCCATACCCTCCTGTATACCAGGCGAGGTAGTTAACATCTCCTAGCCACCGTGATGACGATGAGAGAGAGAGACACGCAAACTCCAAATATAACAGCAGCAGGCGTCAGGGTCGGGATCAAACCCACGACCTCCTGTATACCAGGCGAGGTAGTTAACATCTCCTAGCCACCGTGATGACGATGAGAGAGAGAGACACGCAAACTCCAAATATACAGCAGCAGGCGTCAAGGTCGGGATCAAACCCATACCCTCCTGTATACCAGGCGAGGTAGTTGACATCTCCTAGCCACCGTGATGATGATNGGAGAGACACGCAAACTCCAAATATACAGCAGGCGTCAGGGTCGGGAACGAACCCAGGACCTAATGTATACCAGGCGAGGTAGTTAACATCTCATAGCCACCGTGATGATGATGAGAGAGAGACACGCAAACTCCAAATATACAGCAGCAGGCGTCAGGGTCGGGATCGAACCCACGACCTCCTGCACACCAGGCGAGGTAGTTAACATCTCCTAGACACCGTGGCGCCTATACGCTACACACACAGACCACATACGTCACACAACACAATCGGATTACACGCATGGCTCTTTTATGCCGGCAGTTGGTCTACATTTCGTAGAGACGTGACAATGTGTGAGTATGTGGGTCTCTGTGTGCACATGTGGGTCTCTGTGTAAGTTTGGGGTCTCTTCGTGAGGCTATGGGTCTCTTTACGGAGTANGTGGATCTCTCAGAGTCAATGGGTTTCTGGTGAGCTAGGGTCTCGCTAACTGAATCTATTCAGTTAGTATATGGGTCCTGAGTGAGTCTATGGTCGTAGTGTCTATGGGTCGAGTGAGTTTGGGTCTCTGAGTGAGTTATGGGTCTCTGCGTGAGTCATGGGTCTGAATAACTGAGCATGTGTCCCTGCGTGATCTAGGTCTCNGACTGACTGAACTATGGGCGAGTGAGTTATGGTCTCTGAGACAATGGGGCGGTCTATGGGCTTGTGACTGAATCTATGGTCTCTCATTAGTATATGGGTCGCTGAGTGGTCATGTGTCTGTGATGCGGGCTGTCAGTGGTCTTTGGGTCTCTGAGTGAGTCTATGGGTCTCTGCGTGAGTCTATGGGTCTCAGTCTGAGTCTATGTGTCTCTGCGTGAGTCTATGGGTCTCTACGTGAATCTATGGGTCTCTGAGTGAGTCTATGGGTCTCTGAGAGGGTCAATGGGTCTCTGCGTGAGTCTATGGGTCTCTGACTGACTGAATCTATGGTCTCTCAGTTAGTATATGGGTCGCTGAGTGAGTCTATGTGTCTGTGAGTGAGTCTATGGGTCTGTCAGTGAGTCTTTGGGTCTCTGAGTGAGTCTATGGGTCTCTGCGTGAGTCTATGGGTCTCAGAATAACTGAGTCTATGTGTCCCTGCGTGAGTCTATGGGTCTCTGACTGACTGAATCTATGGGTCTCTGAGTGAGTCTATGGGTCTCTGAGAGGGTCAATGGGTCTCTGCGTGAGTCTATGGGTCTGTGACTGAATCTATGGGTCTCTCAGTTAGATATGGGTGCTGAGTGAGTCTATGTGTCTGTGAGTGAGTCTATGGGTCTGTCAGTGAGTCTTTGGGTCTCTGAGTGAGTCTATGGGTCTCTGCGTGAGCTATGGGTCTCTGACTGACTGAATCTATGGGTCTCTGAGTGAGTCTATGGGTCTCTGTGACTGATCTATGGGTCTCTGAGTGAGTCTTTGGGTCTCTGAGAGGGTCAATGGGTCTCTGCGTGAGCTATGGGTCTCTGACTGACTGAATCTATGGTCTCTCAGTTAGTATATGGGTCTCTGAGTGAGCTTTGGGTCTCTGAGAGGGTCAATGGGTCTCTGCGTGAGTCTATGGGTCTCTGACTGACTGAATCTATGGGTCTCTGAGTGAGTCNATGGGTCTGTGAGTGAGTCTATGGGGGGGGGTAGAGGTNGGGGGCTGAGGTNGGGGGTNGAGAGGGGTGAGGTGGGGGGTATAGGTGGGTGGGGGGGTAGAGGTNGGGGGGGTAGAAGTGGGGGGTAGAGGTGGGGGGGTAAAGGTGGGGGGGGGGTAGAGGTGGGTAAATACCTGTCTGTGTGTGTGTGTCACTGTGTGTGTCACTGTGTGTGTGTCTGTGTGTGTGTGGTGTGTGTGTGTTNTCTGANGTGTGTGTCTGTGTGTGTGTGTNTGTCTGTGTGTGTGAGTGTGTGTTGTGTGTGTGTGTCTGTGTGTGTGTGTATCAGTCTGTGTGTGTGTGNGTGTGTGTGCNGTGTGTGTGTGCTTGTGTGTGCTGTGTGTCTGTGTGTGTGCTCTGTGTCTGTGTGTGTGTCTGTGTGTGTGTGTGTTGTGTGTGTGTGTGTGTTGNCTGTGTCTGTGTGTGTGTCTGTGTGTGTGTCTGTGTGTGTGTCTGTGAGTGTGTGTGTGTGTCTGTGTGTGTCTGTGTGTGTGTCNGTGTGTCTGTGTGTGTGTCACGTGTGTGTGTGTCTGTGTGTGTCTGTGTGTGTCTGTGTGTGTGTCACTGTGTGTGTGTGTGTGTCACTGGGTGTGTGTCACTGTGTGTGTGTGTGTCACTGTGTGTGTGTGTGTCACTGTGTCTGTGTGTGTGTCACTGTGTGTGTCACTGTGTGTGTCNGTGTGTGTGTCACTGTGTGTGTGTCACTGTGTGTGTGTGTCACTGTGTGTGTGTGTGTCACTGTGTCTGTGTGTGTGTCACTGTGTGTGTCACTGTGTTGTGTGTGTTGTGTGTCACTGTGTGTGTGTGTTGTGTGTGTTGTGTGTGTCACTGTGTGTGTCACTGTGTGTGTGTGTCACTTGTGTCTGTGTGTGTGTCACTGTGTGTGTCACTGTGTCTGTGTGTGTCACTGTGTGTGTGTCACTGTGTGTGTGTGTCACTGTGTGTGTGTTGTCTGTGTGTGTGTCACTGTGTGTGTGTGCCTGTGTGTGTGTGTGNGTGTGTGTCTGTGTCTGTGTGTGTGTGTGAGTGTCTCTGTGTGTGTGTGTGTGTGTGTGTCTGTGTGTGTGTGTCACTGTGTGTGTCACTGTGTGTGTNGTGTATCACTGTGTGTGTCACTGTGTGTGTGTGTCACTGTGTGTGTCACTGTGTGGTGTGTCACTGTGTCTGTGTGTGTGTCACTGTGTGTGTCACTGTGTCTGTGTGTGTGTCACTGTGTCACTGTGTGTGTCACTGTGTCACTGTGTGTGTCACTGTGTGTGTGTCACTGTGTGTCTGTGTGTGTGTCTGTGTGTGTGTCNGTGTGTGTGTCTGTGTGTGTGTCTGTGTGCGTTTGTGTGTGTGTCTGTGTGTGTGTCCACTGTGTGTGTGTGTCACTGTGTGTGTGTCACTGTGTGTGTCTGTGTGTGTGTCTGTGTGTAGGGGAGGGGGTAGAGGTGGAAAGGCGCCGTGAGTCACATCCCATCAATAGTCCGTGTGAGACGTCAAATTGCTCTTTTTTGGTTATTTAAAAAACCAACCAACAACTTCCACGCCACACACGTATCATCATCATCACCACCATCATCATCACCATCATCATCCTCGTCGTCGTCGTAGTAGTCACAGTACGAAAAATAGGAATAGGGTTGAACCCTTTCTGGCAAATGAAACGGCAGAATTTTTCGATGTAAGCTTTCGTGACTGCAGGGATTCATCTTCTTGGTTCTTTCGGTAAAGTCACGTAGAAGGGAAATAATAAAATAATTAAAATAAAACATCATAAATTAATTCTCACGACGTTTCGGCCACAACGCAAGCAGCTTGGTTGTGTTCATTCAGACGCTGTCTTTCCGACAGACCTGTTCTTCACCTGAGGACGGCTGCTTGCGTAGTGGCCGAAACGTCGTGAGAATTATTTTATTATGTTTAATTTTTATTATTTATTATTTCCTTCTACGTGACTTTACCGAAAGAACCAAGAAGATGAATCCCTGCAGTACGAAAGCTTTCAATCGAAATTTAATATTTTAGCATGTTTAATTTTTATTATTTTATGATTTCCCTTCTACGTGACTTTACCGAAAGAACCAAGAAGATGAATCCCTGCAGTCACGAAAGCTTTAAATCGAAATTTAATATCATGTTTAATTTTTTTATTTTATTGATTTCCCTTCTACTGCTTTACCGAAAGAACCAAGAAGATGAATCCCTGCAGTCACGAAAGCTTTAAATCGAAATTATATTATCATGTTTAATTTTTTTATTTTATGATTTCCCTTCTACTGCTTTACCGAAAGAACCAAGAAGATGAAACGCAGGAGTTGTGTGAAGGTTTCAAACGAAATAGATTTTATATCTTTTGGCAAGAAATCAAGTTGCTGCATGAACCACGTGCGCTACTTTGTGGTGAACTTGCAAACGATCACGTGGCTCCGACATGTAATCATACACTCGCATTGCCTTTGGGGCCGGCCATAAATGACGTCACGCGATTTTGGACGATTTTTGACCCCCCCCCCTCGTCACACGGCGTCACAAAAAGTCAGACCCCCCCCTCAAATATGACGTCACAAAGCTCTGCCCCCCCCAAAATAAAACATGCTTCAAATCGCTTTAAACCATTGTCATTGTAGTGCGTATTACTTCAGTATAAATACATGTTCATTTTGATTCATGTGTTGTTGTTTTATGACTTTATGTGAACGAAAATACACAAAGTCGGCCGTTTTCTCATTGAAAATAGGTACATTTCAAAATATCAATGTTCTGGTCACAAAAGCAACGTTATGTGTAATAATAGCCATTCTCTATACTTGTAAGGCATTCGCAATTAGGAAATAACACTTACTACACAGGAACAAAAAAAATAAAAAATGTGTCACACAGTCACGTATAAAGATAAAATAATAAATTAAATAATAGCATACGACGTTTCGATTGCAACACAAGCAATCTTCATCAGGTATAAATGAAATAGCAACAAAAATCTCACCAGAAAACTATAGACAGACATATAAGCAGAGAGACATCACCAAGATACACAGAGAGAGAGAGTAACACATAGGCACAGAGAAACGTCGTATGCTATTATTTAATGTATTTTATCTTTATACGTGACTTTACCGAAAGAACCAAAGGGTAATTCCTGCAGTCACGAAAGCTCCAAATTAAGATTGTGTCACACAGTGTTATCACTGGCCATTGAAGTTGAAATAAAAAATAATTGACAGCTCCAGCTTAGTGCGGCCTGGAAGCGTATTATGAAGTAACACATCCTACAGTGACAATTCCTCATCGAGAAATTATACTAATTAACTGATTACTAATCTATTATATAATTACAATACCCCCCCCCATCCGCCTCTGATCTCTGCACCTGATGCTCCGACTGATGCTCCTGCTGTTGAGTGGCTCATGCAGCCAGCTATGTCTGCAGGGTTTTGGTAGTACATGTTGTTTATGTCGTTTATTGTGAAAATTCCGTCACAGTTCCTATGAACACTGCTGTTTCATTGCTTTCATGGCTTTATTTTGGTGATTTCGAAAAGTGTATTGGTTTAGCCATGTTTGTTTGTTGTAGTACAGAGTTAGACTGATGGCCTTAATCTAAGCTGTCTTGTGGTTGTTGTTGTTGTTTGACTTGCATCCCACTGGGATTTTTGCACACAGCGTTAGTGTACACGGTGTTTTTTTTTCTGCAATATTTTGCTGACTTTTCTTGGATTTTCTGTTTGCACTTAGTCACATATTCACATTAAGATGTTTTTGTTCATATTTCTGTTTTTTGTTTGTTGCGGTTGCACCCGATTCAAGAGCCGAATGGCTCACAGGGCTACACCTGATACATGAACTTGAACTTGATGGGTTCAGCGATGACGTCATCTTGCTCTATTTAAGACCGGAAACACGTGGATTGCTTCACTATTCTGACAAATCGCCCGATGATGCCCAGATGTAATTACCAGCGAAGCGTAGTTACTACTCAGATTGTAAACGCCGTGGATTTACTCTTCAACACACCGGTGGGCTAAAGCAGTGCACTATTTGTTTCTTGTCAACGTGACACTTTTCACTGATTGGCCTGTCGGGTGGTGGAGGGTTTCGACACATTTATAAATGACGCGATCTCACCCATTTTGAAACACATTCCTGCGGAGGGAGCTGGTAGGAACGTCGGGTTGCTCGGTCAATGGCCTGCAGGGTCAACGGCGGCGTGGTGTATTCCGCAAATATGGCCGACTGTGAGGACGGGCACAAGCCGGCGTGAGTAGGTTAAACGTTGAGTTTTATAAGGGCACCACGGGTGACCAGCCCCTCCCCACTTATGTAGCTACTACACATGTAGTATGATAATTGGTTTTTTACCCTTCTATCTGGCAACAAAACTGACACCTTTTTACAAGGAGTCATGTTTGCATTGAGCACAATACCTGCAGTCGTAATGCAAACAAAAAACATAACTCTGAAAATGTGCACTGTCCTTGAAGTTGATTGGTCCACACCCGAGACAGCTTTCCTTAGAGCCTAGTCTCACATGGGTTGGACCAGATGACGCCAAAAGGCGCACAACTCAAAGGCAATGCACCATCAGAGTATGAGAGCTCGGGGTAAAAAAATAATTATCATATTTTTTACTGGCAAATGAGGTACCAATGGTACACATGTAGTAGTTACTACTTATGTAGCTACTACTTATGCAGCTACTACACACATGTAGCTACTACTACACATGTAGCTACTACTACTTATGTAGCTACTACTTATGCAGCTACTACATATGAGCTACTTTTGCTACGAGGATAACCGGGCACTGACTCACCCCAACTCAGCCACCACTCGTCACGATGCTGCTTCTGAGATGATGTACCCACCCGCCCATCACCTGGCACGCAGAGCCGCGTTCACAGTCGACTCAGCCTCCTCTAGGACGACTCAGCTCAAATGAGTACCTGGCGCGGTGTGTAGTAAACATCGCCAACTGGGGAGACAAAGGCGGCCGGGCGTGGTGATGGCCACCCACCCCCTCGTGTGCCACCGTGCCGGCCTTCATAGGTTGCTGCTACTCGCTAACAGCACTTGCCCCTACAGTCTGTTAAGGCTACACGGGGCATCTTTGTCTTTGTGGGGAGGGGTGGCGCAGTGGTTAGCGCGCCACGAACCCGGCCACCCGAAGTTCGAGTCGCGCTCACGTTGGCGTGAATTTGGGCCTCCCCTAGGTCGACTCAGCCTTAAACATGACGACTAAATAAAGGCTATACGGGGGACCTTTGTCTTTGTGTAGTGGCGCTGCTGCTGCTGCTGCTGCTACAGTAACGCTCAGACTTTGACCCTCACATCACCCGCACACTCACAGACACACGCAACCAGCATACACACACACAGTACACACACGCAACTCACAGACACAGCACATACACNCACATACACACGCTCGTCACACACNTACACACANCACACACACAGCACACTTACAGACACANCACACTCACCACACTCCAGCACACACACCGTACACACGTACACACACACACAAGCACACTCACAGCACACACACAGTACTAACACACACACGCACACACACGCACACACACAGTACACACCGTACACACACACACACANCACACTCACACGCACCACACACGTACACACACACACGCACACACACAGCACACACACACGTACACACACACACAGCACATACACAGGACACTCACAGACACGCCCCACACACANAGCACACACACAGCACACATTGAGTTTTAAGGGCACCACGGGGTGACCAGCCCCTCCCCACTTATGTAGCTACTTTACACATGTAGTATGATAATTGTTTTTTACCCTTCTATCTGGCAACAAAACTGACACCTTTTTTACAAGGAGTCACATTGAGCACAATACCTGCAGTCGTAATGCAAACAAAAAACATAACTCTGATAATGTATGCACTGTCCTTGAAGTTGATTGGTCCACACCCGAGACAGCTTTCCTTAGAGCCTAGTCTCACATGGTGTTGGACCAGATGACGCCAAAAGGCGCACAACTCAAAGGCAATGCACCACAGAGTATGAGAGCTCGGGGTAAAAAAATAATTATCATATTTTTTACTGGCAAATGAGGTACCAATGGTACACATGTAGTAGTTACACTTAGTAGCTACTACTTATGCAGCTACTACACACATGTAGCTACTACTACACATGTAGCTACACTACTTATGTAGCTACACTACTTATGTAGCTACTACTTATGCAGCTACTACATATGAAGCTACTTTTGCTACGAGGATAACCGGGCACTGACTCACCCCAACTCAGCCACCACTCGTCACGATGCTGCTTCTGAGATGATGTACCCACCCGCCCATCACCTGGCACGCAGAGCCGCGTTCACAGTCGACTCAGCCTCCTCTAGGACGACTCAGCCTCAAATGAGTACCTGGCGCAGTAAACATCGCCAACTGGGGAGACAAAGGCGGCCGGGCGTGGTGATGGCCACCCACCCCCTCGTGTGCCACCGTGCCGGCCTTCATAGGTTGCTGCTACTCGCTAACAGCACTTGCCCTACAGTCTGTTAAGGCTACACGGGGCATCTTTGTCTTTGTGGGGAGGGGTGGCGCAGTGGTTAGCGCGCCACGAACCCGGCCACCCGAAGTTCGAGTCGCGCTCACGTTGGCGTGAATTGGGCCTCCCCTAGGTCGACTCAGCCTTAAACATGACACTAAATAAAGGCTATACGGGGACCTTTGTCAGTGGCGCTGCTGCTGCTGCTGCTGCTACAGTAACGCTCAGACTTTGACCCTCAACTGATAGCAGCCCGCACACTCACAGACACAGCACACACAGTACACACACACACAGTACACACACAGCACACTCACAGACACAGCACACACAGTACACACACACAGTACACACACAGCACACTCACAGACACAGCACACACAGTACACACACACAGTACACACACAGCACACTCACAGACACAGCACATACACAGCACATACACAGTACACACACAGTACACACAGCACACACACAGCACACTTACAGACACAGCACACTCACAGCACACTCACAGCACACACACAGTACACACAGTACACACACACACACAGCACACTCACAGCACACACACAGTACACACACACACAGCACACACACAGCACACACACAGTACACACAGTACACACACACACACAGCACACTCACAGCACACACACAGTACACACACACACAGCACACACACAGCACACACACAGTACACACACACAGCACATACACAGGACACACAGTACACACACACAGCACACACACAGCACACACACAGTACACACACACACAGCACATACACAGGACACACAGTACACACACACACAGCACACACACAGCACACACACAGTACATACACACACAGCACACACAGTACACACAGTACACACACACACACAGCACACACACAGTACACACAGTACACACACAGCACACACAGTACACACACAGCACACACAGCACACACAGTACACAGCACACACACAGTACACACACACAGTAAACACACACACAGCACACACACAGCACACTCACAGCACACACAGCACACACACAGTACACACAGTACACACACACACACAGCACATACACAGGACACTCACAGACACAGCACATACACAGGACACTCACAGACACAGTACACTCACAGTACACACACACACAGCACACACACAGCACACTCACAGCACACACAGCACACACACAGTACACACAGTACACACACACACACAGCACACACACAGCACACTCACAGACACAGTACACACACAGCACACACACAGTACACACACACACATCACACACACAGCACACTCACAGACACAGCACACACAGCATACACACAGTACACACAGTACACACACACACACATCACACACAGCACACTCACAGACACAGCACACACAGCATACACACAGCACACACAGTACACACACACAGCACACTCACAGACACAGCACACACACAGGACACTCACAGACACAGTACACACACAGTACACACACAGCACACACACACACAGCACACACACAGTACACACACACAGCACACACACAGCACACCCACGACACAGCACACACACAGCACACTCACAGACACAGCACACACACAGCACACTCACAGACACAGCACACACACAGCACACACACAGTAAGTACACACAGTACACACACAGCACACACACAGCACACCCACAGACACAGCACACACACAGCACACACACAGACACAGCACACACACAGCACACACAGCATACACACATACAGCACACACACACAGTACACACACACAGCATACACACACAGCACACAGCACACTCTCACACAGCATACACACAGCATACACACACACAGCACACACAGCACACACACAGCATACACACACACAGCACACACACTCACAGACAGCACACACACACACAGCACACACACTCATACACTCACACACAGCACACACACTCACAGCACACACTCACACACACTCACACACACAGCACACTCACACACACAGCACACACACACAGAGAACACACACAGCACACACACACACTCACAGCACACACTCATACACACACACAGCACACACACTCACACACACAGCACACTCACACAGCACACACTCACACACATTGCACACACACTCACACACATTGCACACTCACACACTCATACACAGCACACACATTCACATCCACACACTCACACACACTCACACACTCATACACACACTCACACACACACTCACACACACTCATCCACACACTCACACACACTCACACACAGCACACACAGCACACACACTCACTCACACACACACATTGCACACACACTCACACACATAGCACACTCACACACTCATACACAGCACACTCACACACACTCACACACACTCACACACAGCACACACAGCACACACACTCACTCACACTCACACACTCACACACACATCACACACACTCACACACAGACACACACTTACACACTCACACTGCATGAACACACACGGGTTCGTGATTACGTCACAATCGACCTCCCCACCACCACCACCAAGGCTACCACTACCACCAAAACCACCACCACAACCCATCACTACCACTACCAACACCACAACCATCACTACCACCACCACTACCACCACTACCACAACCACCACAACCACCACTACAATCACCACCACTACTACCACCACAACCCATCACTACCACTACCACAACCATCAATACCACCACCACTACCACAACTACCACAACCACCACTACAATCAACACCACTACTACCACCACAACCCATTACTACCACGACCAACACCACCACCACAACCCATCACTACCACCACCATCAACAACACCACCACCAACAACACCACCACTACCACCACCAACAACACCACTACCACCAACAACACCACTACCACCACCACCAACAACACCACTACCACCAACAACACCACTACCACCACCACCACTACCACCACTAACACCACTACCACCAACAACACCAACACCACTACCACCACCACCACAACACCACCACCACCACCACCAACAACACCACCACTACCACCACCACCACAGACAGTGTGGGTGACACAGACAGTGTGGGTGACACAGTGTGGGTGGCACAGGCAGCGTGGGTGACACAGACAGTGTGGGTGACACAGGCAGTGTGGGTGACAGTGTGGGTGACGCAGACAGTGTGGGTGACACAGTGTGGGTGACACAGACAGTGTGGGTGACACAGTGTGGGTGACACAGCAGCGTGGGTGACACAGACAGTGTGGGTGACACAGGCAGTGTGGGTGACAGTGTGGTGACACAGACAGTGTGGTGACACAGTGTGGTGACACAGACAGTGTGGGTGACACAGTGTGGGTGACACAGTGTGGGTGACACAGGCAGCGTGGGTGACACAGGCAGTGTGTGTGACACAGGCAGTGTGGGTGACACAGGCAGTGTGGGTGACACAGGCAGCGTGGGTGACACAGTGTGGGTGACACAGGCAGTGTGGGTGACACAGTGTGGGTGACACAGACAGTGTGGGTGACACAGTGTGGGTGACACAGACAGTGTGTGTGACACAGGCAGTGTGGGTGACACAGTGTGGGTGACACAGTGTGGGTGACACAGTGTGGGTGACACAGTGTGGGTGACACAGGCAGTGTGGGTGACACAGTGTGGGTGACACAGACAGTGTGGGTGACACAGTGTGGGTGACACAGACAGTGTGTGTGACACAGGCAGCGTGGGTGACACAGGCAGTGTGGGTGACACAGACAGTGTGGGTGACACAGGCAGTGTGGGTGACACAGTGTGGGTGACACAGTGTGGGTGACACAGGCAGTGTGGGTGACACAGACAGTGTGGGTGACACAGGCAGTGTGGGTGACACAGTGTGGGTGACACAGACAGTGTGGGTGACACAGGCAGTGTGGGTGACACAGTGTGGGTGACACAGTGTGGGTGACACAGTGTGGGTGACACAGACAGTGTGTGTGACACAGGCAGCGTGGGTGACACAGGCAGTGTGGGTGACACAGTGTGGGTGACACAGTGTGGGTGACACAGTGTGGGTGACACAGCGTGGGTGACACAGGCAGTGTGGGTGACACAGTGTGGGTGACACAGTGTGGGTGACACAGTGTGGGTGACACAGTGTGGGTGACACAGTGTGGGTGACACAGTGTGGGTGACACAGTGTGGGTGACACAGTGTGGGTGACACAGTGTGGGTGACACAGACAGTGTGGGTGACACAGTGTGGGTGACACAGACAGTGTGGGTGATACAGTGTGGGTGACACAGACAGTGTGGGTGACACAGACAGTGTGGGTGACACAGTGTGGGTGACACAGTGTGGGTGACACAGACAGTGTGGGTGACACAGTGTGGGTGACACAGTGTGGGTGACACAGTGTGGGTGACACAGACAGTGTGGTGACAGTGTGGGTGACACAGGCAGTGTGGGTGACACAGTGTGGGTGACACAGTGTGGGTGACACAGTGTGGGTGACACAGTGTGGGTGACAGGGTGACACAGTGTGGGTGACACAGTGTGGGTGACACAGGCAGTGTGGGTGACACAGACAGTCACTCAGCGCCCAGCAATACAGAACAAGGCGAACGTGTTGCTGCGTTTCACACCCTCCACCCCTCCCCCTCCACCCTCTCTTNCTCCCCCCACCCCTCCCCCTCCACCCCTCCCCCCTCCACCCTCCCCCACCCCTCCCCCACCCCTCCCCCCTCTCCCCCACCCCTCCCCCTCCACCCCCACCTCTCCCCCTCCCCCTCTCTTCCCCCCCCTCCCCCCTCTCCCCACCCCTTCACCCCACCCCCCGTGACCCGCTGGTGCCAGGCGACGTCCACCCCCCACCCTCTGCTCCCGGAAGACACCGCTAAGAGGCCCAGCGAGTGACGTCACGAGGTGCGGTTCGGAAGTGACTCATCAGGTGTGTGGGTGTCTGTGTGTGTGGGGTGTGTGTAGGTGTGTGTCTGTGTGTGTGTAGGTAGGTGTGTGTGTGTAGGTAGGTGTGTGTGTGTATGTGTCTGTGTGTGTGGGGTGTGTGTAGATGTGTGTCTGTGTGTGTAGGTGTCTGTGTGTGTGTAGGTAGGTGTGTGTGTGTGTATGTGTCTGTGTGGGTGTGTGTAGGTGTGTGTCTGTGTGTAGGTGTGTGTGTGTGTAGGTGTGTGTGTGTGTGTGGGGTGTGAGTGTGTGTATGTGAGTGTGTGTGTAGGTAGGTGTGTGTGTATGTGTCTGTGTGTGTGGGTGTGTGTAGGTGTGTGTCTGTGTGTATGTAGGTGTGTGTGTGTGTAGGCGTGGGTGTCTGTGTGTGTGGGGTGTGTGTAGTGTGTGTAGGTGTGTGTGTGAGTGTGTGTGTATGTGAGTGTGTGTGTGTACGTGTGTGTGTGTGTGTAGGTGTGTGTGTGTAGGTGTCTGTGTGTGTATGTGTGTGTACGTGTTCTGTGTGTGTGTGTAGGTGTGTGTATGTGTAGGTGTGAGTGTGTGTGTGTAGGTATGAGTGTGTTTGGTGTGTGTGTGTAGGTATGAGTGTGTAGGTATGAGTGTAAGTATGAGTGTGTTTTGGTGTGTGTGTAAGTATGAGTGTGTTTTGGTGTGTGTAGGTGTGAGTGTGTAGGTATGAGTGTGTTTGGTGTGTGTAGGTGTGAGTGTGTAGGTATGAGTGTGTGTGTGTAAGTAGGAGTGGTTTAGTGTGAGTGTGTGTGTAAGTATGAGTGTGTGAGTGTGTGTGTAAGTATGAGTGTGTAGGTAAGTGTATGTAAGTAGGAGTGTGTTTGGTGTGAGTGTGTGTAAGTATGAGTGTGTAAGTATGAGTGTGTAAGTATGAGTGTGTTTTAGCGTGTGTGTAAGTAGGAGTGTGTTTAGTGTGAGTGTGTGTGAGTGTGTAAGTATGAGTGTGTTTTAGTGTGAGTGTGTGTAAGTAGGAGTGTGTTTGGTGTGAGTGTGTGTGTGTAAGTATGAGTGTGTTTGGTGTGTAAGTATGAGTGTGTTTTGTGTGTGTGTGTAAGTATGAGTGTTTGTGTGAGTGTGTGTGTGTAGGTATGAGTGTGTTTTAGTATAAGTGTGTGTAAGTAGGAGTGTGTTTTAGTGTGAGTGTGTGTGTGTGTAAGTATAAGTGTGTAGGTATGAGTGTGTAAGTATGAGTGTGTGTGTGTAAGTAGGAGTGTGTTTTAGTGTGTGTATGTGTGTGTAAGTAGGAGTGTGTTTTAGTGTGAGTGTGTGTGTGTGTAAGTATAAGTGTGTAGGTATGAGTGTGTAAGTATGAGTGTGTGTGTGTAAGTAGGAGTGTGTTTTAGTGTGTGTATGTGTGTGTAAGTAGGAGTGTGTTTTAGTGTGAGTGTGTGTGTGTGTAAGTATAAGTGTGTAGGTATGAGTGTGTAAGTATGAGTGTGTGTGTGTAAGTAGGAGTGTGTTTTAGTGTGTGTATGTGTGTGTAAGTAGGAGTGTGTTTAGCGAGTGTGTGAATGTTCAATTCCCGCTCACGGCCAACACCCAGTGACGTTTATTAAACCGGCTCTGGGCCTCTGCTGGTTCGTAATAAACATCGTCACTGGGGAGACAAAGGCGGCCGGGCGTGGCGCTGACCACCCATACCCCCCTCGTGTGTCGTAGGTGCTCGCTACTCGCTCACAGCACTTGCCCGACTGTCTGCCGAGGCCACGCGGGGGATCTTTATCTTTGTGGCGTGCGTGTTGGATGAGTGGGTGAGTTCTTGTGTGTGCAACATGCACACATAAAGACAAAGATCCCCTTCCGCCTGTGTAGGCTCCACAGGCATCTCGGGTCAAGTGCTATTAGCGCGCTAAGGGGGTAGGGTGGGCATACCCACGCCCGGCCGCCTTTGTCTCCCAATACTGACGTTTCACACAGCGCAGCAGCAGTGACTCGTTTGAGGCTGAGTCGACCTAGGGGAGACCCAGGACCGGATTCGCTGATGCGTCATCGGTGCTGTCCGTGAATGGAACTCGGGGTCGCCGGATTCGTGTAGCGCAGAGGCGCTAACCACTGCGCCACCGCTCCCCACGCCACCACCACCACAACACACCACAACACACACAACACAACACACCACAACAAATATCGGTGTTGTCACTTTTATTTTGTACACGAGACGGGAAATGGGTAAACGCCGTTGCCTCGCATCGGCTGCATAGGACAACGTAGATCATCATTTGACGACACTCTGATGAATTCAACATCATCATCATCAGCAACATCATCAGCAGCAGCAGCATCAACATCATCATCATCAGCCTCAACGACTGGACGATATCCATAACGCAACAGCAGGAACATACCGTGAACCCCCACGCGTTCGACCACATCAACAACAGCCCGCTGCTGTAACACGCGGAGGACAGCCGGTCACACATTGTGAAGAGCCCCGCCAGGAGATGTTGACTACCTCGCCTGGTATGCAGGAGGTCCGTGGGTTCGATCTAGACCCTGACGACGCCTGCTGCTGTATATTTGGAGTTTTCAGTCTCTCTGTCTCTCTCTCTCTCTCTGTGTCTCTCTCTCTGTGTCTCTCTGTGTGTCTCTCTGTCTCTCTCTCTATCTCTCTCTGTCTGTCTCTGTCTCTCTCTCTGTCTCTCTGTGTCTCTCTGTCTCTCNGTGNCTCTCTCTGTTCTGTGTCTCTCTGTGTCTCTCTGTGTCTCTCTTTCTGTGTCTCTCTCTGTGTGTCTCTGTCTCTCTCTCTGTGTCTCTGTGTCTCTCTCTCTGTGTCTCTCTCTGTGTCTCTCTGTCTCTCTGTCTCGCTGTGTCTCTCTCTCTGTGTCTATCTCTCTGTGTCTCTCGCTGTGTCTATGTGTCCCTCTCTGTGTCTCTGTCTCTCTCTCTCTATCACCCCCCCCCCACCTCCGGCTCTATGATTTGTTTCTCCCCTTCCACATTTAGAATCATCATCATCAACAACAACTACGACAACGACGAGTGTTTAAGGAGTTATTTGGCCGCTGAAATTCCCAGTCGACAAACATCCAGTGTCGTTGAGCCGTTACCACTCGCGTTAGCCCCCTCGTTTCTGACAAACAACACAAACCAGGCTATGTAGTAGAAGCTCAGTGGTTGGTGGTGGGGGAGCCTTACCTGCTAAACTACAAACATCGTCAACTTTTCACAGTCTCAAGGCTGTCACCAACACCCAACAACCCCCACTACTACCCCTTGCCAAGCGCTCAAGAGGGTCCTAGCCTCCGAAACGTTTGCACCAATTCCAATTTCAACGTGTCACCTATGCTCCTGCTTGCTGCTGCTTGCTGCTGATGTGTTTTCTGTCGTGGAACGATCAAACATCCGTGCATAGCGACATCTTTACACCCGAGCGGGCAATCCTCCCTCCAAAAACATCTTTTTAAGTTATCCCCTCCCGGTAAAAATAAACCATCACTTCGTAAAATATCTCCCACGTAGACGTCCCCTCTCTCTCTCTGTTACAATTATTATATATATATATAAGGGTTACGCCAACGGTATAGATTAGGCATTGCTTTTTGTAATATATATCGACACTTTTCTGTAATATATTAGCTTATGTTAAGTATGTACACGACACACACACAGACACGTGTGGTCCGATCGTTTTAGAAGATTTCACAGCATGAGACGCGGCTCATCAAAACTTTGGGATTCAGTGTCGATTTNAAAAAAAAAATTGAGTCGTTCCCATCGCGTCACTCATTCGCGTCACTCATTCCATCCGACCGATTCCCGTTTGTTAGTCGTTCGTTTTGCCACGCGAAATTGCCGACCCCGTCTCGAGGACGACTCGTTCATTCGCTCGATCTCATTTTCACCATGCCCCCCACCCCCCCCCCCATAACTCATTCACTCCGTCGTACCTCTACGACTCACTCATTCGCTCGCCCACTCGTTCGTTCGCAGACTCGACTCACAAAGGCTGCTGTGAAGGTGACGACGACTACGTCGTTAAAAAGGCACTGGCCTCACAAAGTTTGGTGGACGAATTCCAAGGCACGTCACGTACCATCCGAAAGCACGCTCAGAATATCCATACTGGACAAATCCGATGAGCTGTGAAGCTCTTGATTTTTTTGGGTTAAAAACAGATGTTCCAGTCCTATTCGAAGCAGAGCGAGTTTTAAAACATCTTTTAAAAAGGCAAGGACACAATCCGTCCGTTCACGTGAGCCATCAACTACGTCATCTGCTCACCCACCCACCCGCGTCTCTCACTCACCCACCCACTCACGTCTCTCACCTCTCACCCACTCACCCACCGCTCACCCACCACCCGCTCATTCGCTCACCCACCCACCCGCTCATCTGCTCACCACCCACCCACGTCTCTCACTCACCCACCCACTCACGTCTCTCACCTCTCACCCACTCACCCACCGCTCACCCACCCACCCGCTCATTCGCTCACCCACCCACCCGCTCATCTGCTCACCCACCCACCCACGTCTCTCACTCACCCACCCACTCACGTCTCTCACCCTCTCACCCACTCACCACCCGCTCACCCACCCACCGCTCATTCGCTCACCCACCCACCCGCTCATCTGCTCACCACCCACCACGTCTCTCACTCACCCACCCACTCACGTCTCTCACCCTCTCACCCACTCACCCACCACGTCACCACCCACCCGCTCATTCGCTCGCCCACCGCCTGACCCATCGACCCATCCACTCCAGGGGCCCAGAGAGGCTCTTAGCACCGAGGGCATCCGTCACGTGGGCGGCTTCACGGCTCCCCGCTCAGGTCTGGCACAGAGCTCACAGAGCTGGGCAGACGTCACAGCAAGGAGCGGTGGTGGTGGTGGTTGTTGAGGTTGTTGAGGTTGTTCAGCCAAAATAACCAATCTTTGACCCTGAATTGTTCGTCGATTTTGTTGTTGTTGTTTTGGCATCATGACTTTGGTGATCTCAGGCTCCTCCCTCCCTCCTCATCATCATCATCACATCATCATCATCACACCACCATCATCACCATCACCACCACCACCATCATCACCACCACCATCACCACTACCATCATCGCCATCAGCAGCCAAGATTGCTATATTTCAAGTGCAATAATCTTCATCAGCTACAGAAAATAAATCTACACATGATTATTATTAAGACAACACGGTCGATATCCCACACACACATATATACAATATACATCTATCATCATCATCATCATACAAACATCACAATCGGAGATTGTCCATTAAGAGTCACACAACTTGTGACGGCGCGACCTCCTCATTCTCCTCGTCGTGTGAAACAAGAGGAGTTTCAGATTCGAAGTCCACAATTGACGGCGTTACGAGTGTGTCCATGAAGTCATCTCGCTCAGAGGGAGACATCTCAGCCCGCAGATCTTCTTGGTGCGTTCTGTTGTTGAGAAGTCATCTCGCTCAGATACATCTCAGCCCGCAGATCTTCTTGGTGCGTTCTGTTGTTGAGAAGTCATCTCGCTCAGATACATCTCAGCCCGCAGATCTTCTTGGTGCGTTCTGTTGTTGAGAAGTCATCTCGCTCAGAGACATCTCAGCCCGCAGATCTTCTTGGTGCGTTCTGTTGTTGAGAAGTCATCTCGCTCAGATACATCTCAGCCCGCAGATCTTCTTGGTGCGTTCTGTTGTTGAGAAGTCATCTCGCTCAGATACATCTCAGCCCGCAGATCTTCTTGGTGCGTTCTGTTGTTGAGAAGTCATCTCGCTCAGAGACATCTCAGCCCGCAGATCTTCTTGGTGCGTTCTGTTGTTGAGAAGTCATCTCGCTCAGAGGGAGACATCTCAGTCCGCAGATCTTCATGGTGCGTTTTGTTGTTGAGAAGTCATCTCGCTCAGAGGGAGACATCTCAGCCCGCGGATCTTCATGGCACTTTCTGCTGCTGAGAAGTCATCTCTCTCTCGCCAAGCGGGGAGACATCCAAGACTCGGGGGTCAGATCTTGTCGCTTTCGCATCGAGTCCCACATCAACCCACCCACCACCACCACGTTCTAACAAGTCCTCAACCCGGGCCCGACACACACGGACGCGCTTAGACAACCCTCCACAACGTTGGTCATCACCACCACCATCACCACCACCACCACCACGTCAATGCTGCTGACTCTGCAGGTCAGAGAACAGTGCTCGGAGCGCCGTGATCTCGCGCACGAGTTGATCCTCCCGTCTCCGCAGCCTCTCGTTGTCCGCCGACAGCTGCAGCACCGACTCTGCGTCTCCTGGGATCGAACCTTCGCCTTGTCGCGACTCTTACGTACCGCCAGGTTGTTTCGCTGCCTCCTCAATCGATACTCGTCGCTCGCCTTGTCAAGACACCGCTTGCCCGAGCCACCACCGCCGACGCCTCTCCTGCCGCTACCGCCGCTGCCACCTTTGCCCGGTGACGGCGTCCCACCGCTACAGGACGTCTCGGACTCATCCTCGCTCGGCTCCATCTTCACCACCGCCATCCTCACGCCCGCGACGCCGCCACTCGCAGCTGTCGCGCCGCCAGCGGTGGTCGAGGTGGACATCGGAGGCCGTGGTTGCCTCCGAAGATCATCTCGAGGCGAGTTTCGGCGAGCTGCGGGTCACAGCCCAGCAGCGATTGCAGCGATCCGCCACTAGCAGCGTGCTGCTGGTGCTGCTGGTGGTGCTGCTGGTGGTTGTGGCTCTTCTGGTGATGGAAGAAAAATCCGTCGGAATCGTCACACAGCTGCTGCTGATGATGCTGCTGCTGTTGTTGTAGGAGCAGCTGTTGATGGCTCTGCTGCTGCTGCTGCTGCATCTCGTGCAGCTGCATCTTACGATCGACCATTGCCTCTTCCTCCTCTTCCACCTCCTCCTCCTGCTGCTGCTGCTGCGGTGCCTCGTCGGCCTCCCGTGGCACTTGGCGTCGTTCTTGAAGAGGTCGCCGAGAAACTCGTCGGCGTAGAACTCGGAGAAGGTGCCTCCCACCACCTGCTGCTGCTGCTGCTGATGCGGAGCTGCGGATCCCACCTCGGGCGAGATGAAGGAGCTCAGGTCGATGGAATTCTCGTACGCGTCACCAGCTGCTGATGATGCTGCTGCTGCTGCTGGTGATGGTGCTGGTGCTGCTGGTGGTGGTGAAACTGACCCAAAGGCTCCAGCGAAGACAAGTTTGCACTGTCATTCAAAAGCATCAGCGTAGTGGCAGTAACCTGCTGCTGCTGCTGATGATGCTGCTGCTGTTGATGATGATGAAGTGCCGATGGAGCCCCAGCTGCTGCTGCTGCAGACGAGGAGGATGAAGAGGAGGAGCGGCGAGATTGGCGGATTTGAGATCCTGCGCAGAGAGACTCACGTCCATCTCGTGGTAGAAGTTGTGGCTCTCGAACTGAGAGTGCTGACGCATCGTGGCCGCGACGATTCGGGAGACGTGGGGGAGCAGGCAGGCAGGCAGGAGAGACAGGAGAGACAGGAGATGGGGGGAGGGAGACGTCGAGTGAGACTCACGTCGCAATAGATGATCAACAACGATCATCAACTCGATGACACCGACTCCGCGAGACTTTGCGTCGAGTGACTGTGCGATTTTGACTGTGACGGAGCTCACATTTATACCGACGGAGGGCGTGAACACAAGCACACTCACTCACACACACTCACTCGAACCATCATCACCAAACCACACCCCCACCCACCCACCACCACCACTCCTACACCATCACCCCACGCCACCCGAATCGTCACCGCCTCCCCCACTCGCTCGCCACCCACTCGCCCCTCTTTCTCCCTCTCACCCCCACTCGCCCCACCCCACTCACCACCCCCCCACCACCCCTCCAGCTCATGCCCATTGACGTCATTACCTCGCCCATCTCCCCCCCACCACNACACACACATCTCCCCCTGTCAATCTCCTGCTGCCAATCTTCCTCTGCCTATCTCACACTATCTCTCTATCATCTCCTACGCTCTCCACGTGTGTGTGTGTGTATCCCATGATCTTTGTGGGTATATCTCCCATGGCTATCTCCTACTCACATCCGCCTTGATGTCAGACATCCCTCTGCCTATCTCCCCAACCATCTCCTCTATTATCTTCCCAGCTCCTACCCCAACCCAGGCCACACGTCCCCCCGTCTCTCAACTCCCCACATCTCTCTATCTCCACCCCCTGTCCCTCGTCTCGCTGCACGATTTATAGCCATCTTTGTACATCTCCTGTTCGTGTTTCTCATATCTCTCTATCCCCTCTCTCCCCCCTCTCTCATCTCGCTCTACTCTCCTGCATGCATCTCTCTCGCTCTGATTTCTCTCTATCTCCCAACTCTCCACAGATCTTCCCCCCCCCCCTCCCCTCCTCCCTGAAACCTCTTATCTCTCTCTCACTTCAAGCATCTCCCCCATCTCTCTCCCCCATCTCTCCCCATCTCTCTCCACTCTGTCCACATTCTCTCTCTCCACTTCAACCATCTCACCCACTCTCTCCCATCTCTCCCCTCTCTCTCCATCTCCCCCATCTCTCTCCACTCTGTCCACATTCTCTCTCTCTCTCTCCCCCCTCTCTCATCGCCCCTCTCGGATCCCGCCTAACCAGTTTGTGCGCATGAAGTGGGCCGGGTGAACTGTGGGTGAGTGGGCCGGGTGAGCTGTGGGGTGAGTGGGCGGGTGAACTGTGGGTGAGCTGTGGGTGAGCTGGCGGGTGGATGAGTGAGCGGGTGAGCGGCGGGTAAACAGGTGAGCGGGCAAGCGGGTAAGCGAGCGCGTGAGTGGTGAGCGGTGAGAGGGCGGGTGAGCGGGTGGGTGAAAGGGTGAGTGAGCGGGTGAGTGCGCGGTGAGAGGGCGGGTGGGTAAGCGGGTGGGTGAGTTGGTGAGCGGGTGGGAAGGTGAGTTGTTGAGTGGGTGGGTGGGTGAGTGGGTGAGTGGATGGGTGGGTGAGTGGGTGAGTGGGTGAGTGGATGGGTGGGTAAGTGGGTGGTGAGTGGGTGAGTGGGTGGTGAGTGGGTGAGTGGGTGGGTGAGGGGTGAGTGGGTGGATGAGTGGGTGGGTGAGTGGTGGGTGAGTGGGTGGTGAGTGGGTGGGTGAGTTGGTGAGCGGGTGGGCGGGCGGGTGAGTTGGTGAGTGGGTGGGTGGGTGAGTGTGTGGGTGAGTGTGTGGGTGGGTGTGTGGGTGGGTGGGTGAGTTGGTGGGTGAGTTGGTGGGTGAGTGGGCGGGCGGTGAGTTGGTGAGTGGGCGAGTGAGCGATTGGGTGAGCGAGCGGGTGGGTGAGCGGGTGAGTTTGGCCCGGCAAGGTCACGGACTCGCATCGTGCCTCGTGGGCTGCCGCAGAGCCCCCACACGCCCCCCCCTCACCCCCTCTCACTCCCCCCTCGNCCCCCCCCTCGCTCCCCCTCTCCCAATCCACTGCATGAGCGCCTGCAAACCNAGGCTGACGCACTGTTGCCAGTCGCCTGGCTGGCCNTTTACACCCACACACACTCACTCAACCACTCACCCACCCACACACCCACTCACTCACCCACCCACTCACCCACACCACCCACTCACCCACCCACCCACCCACTCANCCACCCACCCACTNANACCACCCACCCACCCCACTCACCCACCCACTCACCCACTCACCACCCACTCACCCACTNACACCACTCACCCACTCACCACCCACTCACCCACTCGCTCACCCACTCAACCCGCTCACCACCCACTCACCCACTCACCACCCACCCACTCACCACCCACTCACCCACCCACTACCCACTCANTCACACTCACCCACTCACCCACCCACACACTCACACACTCACTCACTCACTGACCCACACACTNACACACTCACACACTCACCCACGAACTCACTCACTCGCTCCTAACTCACTCACCCCCCCCCCCACTCACTCACCCACTCACCCCTGACCCACCTACCCACTCACACACTCACCTACTCCCCAATAACCCACCCACTCGCTCATCAACTTACTCACCCACTGACTCACTCATCCACCCACTCACCACCCTCCCACTCACTCCACTAACTGACCCACACACTCACCCACTCACTCATTCACTCACCCACTCACTCACTGACCCACACACTCACACACTCACCTACTCCTCCACTAACTCACCCACCCTCTCACCCACCCTCCCACTAACTCACCCACTCACTCACTGACTCACACACTCACACACTCACCTACTCTCCCACTAACTCACTCACTGACCCACACACTCACACACTCACCTACTCCTCCACTAACTCACCCACCCTCTCACCCACCCTCCCACTAACTCACCCACTCACTCACTGACCCACACACTCACTCACCCACTCACCCACTAACTCACCCACTCACTCACTGACCCACACACTCACTCACCCACTCACCCACTCTCCACTAATTCACTCACTGACCCACACACTCACACACTCACCTACTCCCCACTAACTCACCCACCCTCTCACCACACCTGCAAGTCACCTCACCTCTCTCTCTGCTTCTTCTCTCGCACTGCTCCCTCGGAATTCTCTCTCCACCACCACCCTCACCACCACCACCACCGTNACCACCACCACCACCACCACCCTCACCACCATCATCACTCACCACNACCACCACCTCACCACCACCACCACCGTCANCACCACCACCACCACCCTCCCACCATCATCATCCCACNACCATCACCTCACCACCATCATCACCATCATCTCATCACCACCATCTCACCACCTCTCCATCACCACCTCACCACCATCATCATCACTATAATCACCACCTCGCTACCACCATCATCATCAATAACTTACAACAACAATTACTTCGCCCAATCATCACCTCACTGACACACACACACGAGAATAAGAATCCGTGTATTTATTCTGCGGAATTCACAACAACAACCACACAACAACAAACACCAAATNCACAAATACGACACGAGTACAAAGTGTGGAAATAAACAAATCCCTCGCAATAAATGTGTGAACTAGATGAACGTGTGTACAATCAGTTCAAGTTGCACGAACACATCGATTCCCAAACTTGGAAAGGCACAAAGTAACGCAAGATCTTACAATCATGATTTCACGAATCACACAATCATGATCTCGCCGATCTCACAATCATGATCTCATGATCATCTCACTGATCTCACAATGATGATACCACTGATCTCAAAATCACGATCTCGCCGATGTCAGAATCACGATCTCACNATNACGATCTCACAATCATATCTCATAATCATCATCTCACTGATCTCACAATCACCATCTCACTGATCTCACAATCACGATCTCACTGATCTCACAATCATCATCTCACTGATCTCACAATCATGATCTGCTGATCTCACAATCATGATACCGCTGATCTCACAATCATCATCTCACTGATCTCACAATCACCATCTCACTGATCTCACAATCACCATCTCACTGATCTCACAATCACCATCTCACTGATCTCACAATCACCATCTCGCTGATCTCACAATCACCATCTCACTGATCTCACAATCACCATCTCGCTGATCTCACAATCACCATCTCGCTGATCTCACAATCACCATCTCGCTGATCTCACAATCACCATCTCGCTGATCTCACAATCACCATCTCACTGATCTCACAATCACCATCTCGCTGATCTCACAATCACCATCTCACTGATCTCACAATCACCATCTCACTGATCTCACAATCACCATCTCGCTGATCTCACAATCACCATCTCGCTGATCTCACAATCACCATCTCGCTGATCTCACAATCGCCATCTCACTGATCTCACAATCACCATCTCGCTGATCTCACAATCACCATCTCGCTGATCTCACAATCACCATCTCGCTGATCTCACAATCACCATCTCGCTGATCTCACAATCACCATCTCACTGATCTCACAATCACCATCTCACTGATCTCACAATCACCATCTCGCTGATCTCACAATCACCATCTCGCTGATCTCACAATCACCATCTCACTGATCTCACAATCACCATCTCACTGATCTCACAATCACCATCTCGCTGATCTCACAATCACCATCTCGCTGATCTCACAATCACCATCTCGCTGATCTCACAATCACCATCTCACTGATCTCACAATCACCATCTCGCTGATCTCACAATCACCATCTCGCTGATCTCACAATCACCATCTCACTGATCTCACAATCACCATCTCGCTGATCTCACAATCACCATCTCGCTGATCTCACAATCACCATCTCACTGATCTCACAATCACCATCTCACTGATCTCACAATCACCATCTCACAATCACCATCTCGCTGATCTCACAATCATCATCTCACAATCACCATCTCACTGATCTCACAATCACCATCTCACAATCACCATCTCGCTGATCTCACAATCATCATCTCACAATCACCATCTCACTGATCTCACAATCACCATCTCACTGATCTCACAATCACCATCTCGCTGATCTCACAATCACGACCTCACGATCTCCTCCGCCGCACTCAGCGCCCCCTAGTGGACAGGGCCTGGTAGTGGTCACGCTGCATCAGAGACACCCGCACCCTCGAATGTATCGGCCCCGGGAGACAAAGGCGGCCGGGAGTGGGGCTTGACACACGCTCGNCCCCCCCCCAACCTGCCGGCCTCAATAGGTGCTCGCTAAAAGCACTTGCCCCAGCAGTCTATGTAGGCTACACGTNGGGAGAGAGGAGCGCTTGTGTCTTTGGTAACCCCCCCTCCTCCTCCTCCCCCACCGAAGATAAAAACCCGTGGCGAATGGNAAAACTGGGGAGACAAAGGCGGCCGGGCGTGGTGCTGGTGTTGGTGATGGTTGTGGTGATGGTGTTGGTGATGGTAGTTGGTGCTGGTGTTGGTGATGGTAGTTGGTGGTGTTGGTGATGTGTTGGTGATGGTGTTGGTGATGGTGTTGGTGATGGTGTTGGTGATGGTAGTTGGTGATGGTGCTGTTAAATGTGATAGTGGCGGCGGTGCTGATGATGTACATATGTTGAACTTATTTTGCACCGTACGTACCCTGCCGTAGGATAACAACACGAAAAGCAGTTGGAAAGAAATTCGTTAGACAGACAGATAGACAGGTAAGAAGACAGGTAAGGAGACAAACAGATCGACAGGTAAGGATACAGGTAAGGAGACAGGTAAGGAGACAGGTAAGGTGACAGACAGATCGACAGGTAAGGAGACAGGTAAGGAGACAGGTAAGGAGACAGGTAAGGAGACAGACAGATCAACAGGTAAGGAGACAGGTAAGGAGACAGAGAGAGGTCCGATTCCAGTGGGGTTAGAGGTCAAAATTAGTCCGGGATTTCAAAGGAACCCGGGTCGCCAGGTTCGTAGTGCAGCGCGCTAAACCGCTACACCACCGCTCACCACAAGGGACACACACACACCTACACATATATATACACACACACCTTACACACACCTACACACACCTACACACACACACCTACACACCATCACTCCTACACACACACACTACACACACACACCTACACACACACACACACACACACACCTACACACCTACACACAACACCTTACACACACCTACACACACACCCTTACACACACACACCAACACACACACACCTATACACACACACTACACTCCTACACACACACACCTTACACACACACACCAACACACACAAACACCTATACACACACACCTACACTCCTACACACACACCAACACTNACACACACATACTCCGACACACATACTCCGACACACACACCTACACACACACACCTACACACACTTACACACACACACTGACACACACACACCTACACACACACACACACACACTTACACACACACACTGACACACACACACCTACACACACACACACACACACTCACACACACTGACACACACACACCTACACACACACCTACACACACTTACACACACACACTAGACACACACACACCTATACACACACACCTACACTCCTACACACACACACGAACACTCCTACACACACACACCTACATACACACACACCTACACACACCAACACTCCTACACACCTACACACACACACACCGACACACACACACACACCTACACACACACACAACAACCGCCATTCGCCACTAAGTGGCGGTGACGTCATCACGACGTTTGTGCCAGGCCATGTGCACCTTGAGGCCACGTGGAGTGTCGAACGCCGCTGGCAGGAGGTCACGGGCAGACCCAGGTGCCACGGGTCGACTGACCGAGATGACCGAGATGACTGGCTGATGCACCACCTGTACCTCCTACTGTGCCAATTTGCTGCGCTTTAGCCACCCGACGCTCCGCTCGTTGTTGTGAGCGTCGCTCCTCCGCCCTCCGTTGTTGTTGGAGGCGACTGCCTCCAACTGCCCAGTAGCGTCCTTCACGAGCCTCCTCCACAGAGGCCGATCTTGACACCGCTGGTAGCAGTCATCGGCAAGTACACTCAGCTCCACGTCCTCCTGTACCACATCACTCCATCTCTTCTCTAGCCCGTACCGCGCCCGTTTAGCCCCTCTGTCCGGCCGAACAAAAGCTGTTTAGGCATGCGGTAGCTGGGCATGCGGGCTACATGATCCAGCCAACGCAGCCTTGCCTGCCGGAAGAGCTCACGATGGGACTTTGTCCAGATCTTTCAAGGATATGTGAGCTCCTCACACAATCCAGCCTGGTTAAACCCAGGATAGATCGTAGGCAGGCCAGACTAAATTTTTCTAACCGGCGAGATGTTCCATTTGGGGGGTCCACGTTTTGCAAGCGTAGGGAAGGGAGGGAATGACTGTGGCCGAGAAGACCTGAAGCTTCGTGCGACAGACCAGGTAGCTTCCACATAGCGTTACACAACCGATGAAAAGATATTGCCGCTCGACTGATTCGGAGACCTCTGCTGTTAAACCGGAGCAGGTCATGAGCACACTGCCCACACACCTACACACACCTACACACCCCTACACACACCTACACACACCAACACACATACACACCTACAAACACTCTCCTCCACACCTACACACACACCTACACACCTACAAACACACATTTACATACACACACCTACACACACACACACCTACACACACACCTACACGAACACACACCTACACACCTACAAATACACATCTACAAACACACACACCTACACACACACACCTATACACCTACACACCCCTACACACCTACAAACACACACACCTACACACTAACACACCTCCACACACCTCCACGCCTACAAACACACACCTATACACCTACAAACACACACCTACACACACACCTACAAACACACACCTATGCACCTGTCCGCACCTATTCCACACCTACACACACACCTCCACACACACACACACCTACACACCTACACACACCTCCACACACACACACCTACACACACACACGCACACACACACCTATGCACCTGCCCGCCCTCATTCCACGCCTTCCGTCTTGTCGCATCTCGGCGTTTCCTCTCGCCGCGCCTGACGTTGATTGTTTCCGTTCTATTAATAAACCTTCGCTTGACGTCACGTGCCTATCTTTAGTCGCAACCCCGGGCAATGGGGGGGGTGGGGGTTGCTACAGATGGAGCCTAAAGCATAGGCCCCCCACCAACCCTCGTCTAAGAATAGACAAAATCGGTGGTGCTATTAATAGACGATGCTATGTCCGGTACACTCGCTCACAACAGGCACTCACCTGCAGACAGGTACGCTAACAATAGCACGGAATTGTCGGCAGCGGTGCGCTCGGAGGCGAGCCGAGATAATTGCGGCTTCGAGGTTGTAACAGAAGTTCAGGCCACGTGGCCGAGATTGTTGACCTTCATGTGGCTTGAGCCGTGCTGAGCTGAGCAAGCGATCGGTCGATGTGCCGTGAGTCTCGCGGTTACTGGCTGCAGAGTTTGGTGGTGCATGTTGTTTACGTCGTTAAAATGTGAACATTCGGTCACAGTTCCTATGATCACTGTTGTTTCATTGCTTTCATGGCTTTATTTTGATGATTTTTGAAAAGTTGTTCGGTTTGGCCATGTGTGTTTGTTGTAGTACGGAGTTAGACTGATGGCCTTAATCTAAGTTGTCTTGTGGTTGTTGTTTGACTTGCATCCCACTGGGATTTTTGCACACAGCGTTGGTGTACGGTGCTTTTTCTGCAATATTTTGCTGCCTTTTCTTGGATTTTCTGTTTGCACTTAGTCACTTTAAGATGTTTTCTTGCTCATGTTTTTGTTTTTTTGTTTGTTTGTTGCAGTTGCACCAGATTCAAGAGCCGAATGGCTCACAGGGCTATACCTAATACATGAAACTTGAAACTTGACCCAGCCACGTCTTGACCCAACCACGTGCATCGTTGTTGTTGGTGGTGGGGGGGGGGAGCGGTGGCGCAGCGGTTAGCGCACTACGCTACGACCCGGTGACCCTCCCACCCACCGCCCTCTAACTTCAAATCCCGCTCACGGCCATTACTAACACCGGTCCTGGGCTTCCCTTAGCTCGACTCGGCCTCAAATGAGTGCCTGGTACGTGATGTTGGGGAGACAAAGGCGGCCGGGCGTGGTGCTGGCCACCCACCCCTCGTGTGCTGCTGCTCGCTAACAGCACTTGCCCCAACAGCCCTGTGTGGGCTACACGGGGGACCTTTGTTATTTTGTATCGCTGCAAAAATGCCCGGGTCATCACCGGCTCCACAATGGCGATGTGAGTGAGGACACAGGGNTAGTGTTAGGGGTCGTGTAGTGTAAGAGGTAGTGTAGTGTAAGAGGTAGTGTAGTGTTAGATGTAGTGTAGTGTAAGAGGTGTGTAGTGTAAGCGGTAGTGTAGTGTTGGGGTCATGTAGTGTAAGAGGTAGTGTAGTGTTAGATGTAGTGTAGTGTAGAGGTAGTGTAGTGTAAGAGGTAGTGTAGTGTAAGCGGTAGTGTAGTGTTAGATGTAGTGTAGTGTAAGAGGTAGTGTAGTGTTAGATGTAGTGTAGTCTAAGAGGTAGTGTAGTCTAAGAGGTAGTGTAGTGTAAGAGGTAGTGTAGTGATAATTGTTTTTTTACCCTTTTATCTGGCAACAAAACTGACACTTTTTTTACGAGGAGTCATGTTTGCATAGACCACAATACCTGCAGTCATAATGCAAAAAAAACATAACTCTGATAATGTATGCACTGTCCTTGAAGTTGATTGGTCCACACCCGAGACAGCTTTCCTTAGACCCTAGTCTCACATGGTGTTGGACCAGATGACGCCAAAAGGCGCAGTCATCTGAAAAAATTAACCCGTAAAAACAAAGTTTTGCACTCTAAATCCTTTATATGCGTGGCGGCTAGAGTCCTCTCGCTTGAGATGGCTGCCACCTATGGGTCAGATGATTGTCTGCCAGCATTAAGCAATTGGTAATTAAATATTTATTTANTTTTCCCTAAATAGTGTAAAATTTAGCAAATTGTTTTTCACGAAAATTAATTGTCACGCACAACGAGTCTGTGTGGAAAACGTCAGCTCGATTGGATCACGGGAAGTGGGTTAAAAAACGACCGAAAATGTGCACGGTCGTAAGCAAGCAAGCAAGCACGCAAGCAAGCAAGCAATCAAGCGAACTTAATATAAAGGATTTTAAAAAAAGGCTTCAGTTTTGTTGCCAGATAGAAGGGTCAAAAACCAATTATCATATTTTTTACTGCCAAATGAGGTTCCAATGAGGTAGTGTAGTGTAAGAGTTCGCGTTTACCTGCCTCTCTCCCTACCTATCTTCTTGTATCTCCACCCGCCCTCTTTGCCTCTCCACCATGCCTCTATTTTTAGCGGGCCCCGCGTCTATTTTAGAAAGCTTTGCCCAGAATCCGATCGCGTGGGCGCGTTGTGAACATAACTGGCCTCCACACCTGAGGCCGTGACGTCATGGAACATCACCTGCATTGGCTGAATTCCTTCACCCCTCCCTCCCTCCCCTCTCACGTGACTCACCTGATCAGCGGGTGAGCTGTCACCTGCTGACCTGATAACCGGAACCCTGAACACAGCCACCACCAATACCACAACCACCACCACTACTACCACTGCTACCACACAACCACCGCTACCACTGCTACTACCACTGCTACTACCACAACCACCGCTACCACCACTACCACCGCAACCACCACCACTACCACCACAACCACCGCTACCACCACCACTACCACCGCTGTTAACGCTGCCACCACAACTAACGCTACGAACACCACCACCGCACCACCGCCACAACAACCACCACTATTAACGCTTCCACCGCAACTACCACTACACCACAACCACCACCGCCACAACAACCACCACTACCACGCAACCACCACTACCACCACTACCACCACAACCACCGCAACCACCGCTACCACCACCACCGCCGCCACCACCGCCACAACAACCACCACTACCACCACTACCATCGCTACTACCACTAACACCACAACCACCGATATCACCACTGCCACCACCACTACCACCACAACTACCGATACACCACCACTACCAGCAGCACCACCATCACCACCACTACCATCACCCACCACCATCACCATCACACATCACCACATCACCACCATCCCACACTACACCACCACCATCACCACCACTACCATCACCACCATCACCACTCACCACCACCACCACNCCTCACCATCACAACCATCACCACCATCACCACCTCACCACCACCACCACCACATCCACCACTACACACTATCACNCATCACCACTATCACCATCACCACTATCACCATCACCACTATCACCATCACCACCACCATAACACCACCACCACCAAACTCACATCCTCCACTCTCTCACACACCCCAACATCACCTTGCCCATTTCACCCCCCTCCCCTTATCTCTCTCCCTCCCCCTCTCTCTCACCTCTCCCCCCCTCTCCCTATCTCCCCCCTCTCTTACCTCTCACCCCCCTCCCTATCTCCCCCTCCCCACCTCTCACACGAGTTGCCGTCTCTCGGAGCGGTTGTGGCTCGGAGTGTTGAGGCTCTGGGGTAGTGGCTCTGTTGGTTGTGGCTCTGTTGGTTGTGGCTCTGTTGGTTGTGGCTCTGTTGGTTGTGGCTCTGTTGGTTGTGGCTCTGTTGGTTGTGGCTCTGTGGGTTGTGGCTCTGTGAGTGGCTCTGTGGGTAGTGGCTCTGTTGGTTGTGGCTCTGTGGTTTGGCTCTGTGGTTGTGGCTCTGTTGGTTGTGGCTCTGTGGGTTGTGGCTCTGTTGGTTGTGGCTCTGTTGGTTGTGGCTCTGTGGGTTGTGGCTCTGTGGGTTGTGGCTCTGTGGTTGTGGCTCTGTGGGTTGTGGCTCTGTGGTTGTGGCTCTGTGGTTGTGGCTCTGTTGTGTGGCTTGTGGGTTGTGGCTCGTTGGTTGTGGCTCTGTTGGTTGTGGCTCTGTGGGTTGTGGCTCTGTGGGTAGTGGCTCGGTTGGTTGTGACTCTGCGGGTTGTGGCTCTGTGGGTGTGGCTCTGTTGGTTGTGGCTCTGTTGGTTGTGGCTCTGTGGGTTGTGGCCTGTGGGTAGTGGCTCTGGTTGTGGCTCTGTTGGTTGTGGCTCTGTTGGTTGTGGCTTTGGGGTTGTGGCTCTGTGGTTGTGGCTCTGTGGGTTGTGGCTTGTGGGTGGGTGTGGCTCTGTTGGTTGTGGCTCTGTTGGTTGTGGCTCTGTGGGTTGTGGCTCTGTGGTTGTGGCTCTGTGGTTGTGGCTTGTGGGTAGTGGCTCTGTTGGTTGTGGCTCTGTTGGTTGTGGTTCTGTGGGTTGTGGCTTGTTGGTTGTGGCTCTGTGGNTTGTGGCTCTGTTGGTTGTGGCTCTGTGGTTGTGGCTCTGTGGGTAGTGGCTCTGTTGGTTGTGGCTCTGTTGGTTGTGGCTCTGTTGGTTGTGGGGCTGTGGGTAGTGGCTCTGTTGGTTGTNGCTCTGTGGTTGTGGCTCTGTTGGTTGTGGCACTGTGGTTGTGGCTCTGTGGGTTGGGCCTGTTGGTTGTGGCTCTGTTGGTTGTGGCTTGTGGTGTGGCTCTGTGGTAGTGGCTCTGTTGGTTGTGGCTCTGTGGGTGTGGCTCTGTGGCACTGTTGGTTGTGGCTCTGTGGTTGTGGCTCTGTGGGTAGTGGCTCTGTTGGTTGTGGCTCTGTTGGTAGTGGCTCTGTTGGTTTGGCTCTGTTGGTTGTGGCTCTGTGGTAGTGGCTCTGTTGGTTGTGGCTCTGTGGGTTGTGGCTCTGTTGGTTGTGGCTCTGTGGGTAGTGGCTCTGTTGGTTGTGGCTCTGTGGTTGTGGCTCTGTTGGTTGTGGCTCTGTGGGTTGTGGCTCTGTGGTAGTGGCTCTGTTGGTTGTGGCTCTGTTGGTTGTGGCTCTGTTGGTTGTGGCTCTGTGGGTTGTGGCTTGTGGGTTGTGGCTCTGTGGTTGTGGCTCTTGGTTGTGGCCTGTTGGTTGTGGCTCTGCGGGTTGTGGCTCTNCGGGTTGTGGCTCTGTGGGTTGTGGCTCTGTGGGTTGTGGCTCTGTGGNTTGTGTGGCTCTGTTGGTTGTGGCTTGTGGGTTGTGGCTCTGTGGTTGTGGCACTGTGGGTTGTGGCTCTGTTGGTTGTGGCACTGTGGTTGTGGCTCTGTGGGTGTGGCACTGTTGGTTGTGGCTCTGTTGGTTGTGGCTCTGTGGGTTGTGGCTCTGTGGTAGTGGCTCTGTTGGTTGTGGCTCTGTGGGTTGTGGCTCTGCGGGTTGTGGCTCTGTTGGTTGTGGCTCTGTGGGTTGTGGCTCTGCGGGTTGTGGCTCTGTTGGTTGTGGCTCTGTTGGTTGTGGCTCTGTGGGGTGGCACTGTTGGTTGTGGCTCTGCGGGTTGTGGCTCTGTTGGTTGTGGCTCTGTGGTTGTGGCACTGTTGGTTGTGGCTCTGCGGGTTGTGGCTCTGTGGTTGTGGCTCTGTTGGTTGTGGCACTGTTGGTTGTGGCTCTGCGGGTTGTGGCTCTGTTGGTTGTGGCTCTGTGGGTTGTGGCTCTGTGGTAGTGGCTCTGTGGTTGTGGCCGTGGTCTCTGTGCTNCAGGGTTCAGGCTCAGGGGCCACGCTGCGGAGTTCCATGGGGCTCAGGGAGTTNACGTGCGGGGGGGTAGGGCTTGGCGGTTGTGGGTCACGGGGCTTCGCGTTGGGGGTTGGATTCCGTCGCTCGTCTCCCCGTTGGGTGCCGCTCGGCTTGCCGCTCTGTGATGAGTCTCGACCATCGTTGGATCATCGTCACCATCATCATCATCGTCATCATCATCATCGTCATCATCGTCATCGTCATCATCATCATCATCGTCATCATCATCATCTTCATCATCGTCATCATCGTCATCACCATCATCGTCATCATCATCATCGTCATCAATGGTCATCATCATCGTCATCATCATCATGGTCATCATCTTGGTCATCGTCATCATCATGCGTAATCGTCATCATCATCATCATCATGGTCATCATCATGGTAATCGTCATCATCATCATGGTCATCATCATCGTATCATCATCATGGTCATCATCTTGGTCATCGTCATCATCATGGTAATCGTCATCATCATCATCATGCTCATCGTCGTCATCATCATCATGGTAATCGCCATCATCATCGCCATCGTCATCATCGTCATGGCCGTGACGACGTCCTCATCATCCTCTCAGCATGGTGGTACGCCTCTACCCCACGTGCTCCTCAGTGCAATCACCACCACCATGGTCATCTACTGCTGGGTGATCAATGTGATGGTGGTGACGTCTCTACCCACTTGATCCTCAGTGTAATCACCATGGTAATCACTATGATCAATGTGATGGTGGTGACGTCTCTACCCACGTGTCCGTGTAATCACCATCACCAGGTTCCACTGCTNGATGATCAATGTGGTGTTGGTGATGTCTCGTCTCTACCCACGTGTTCCTCAGTGTAATCACTACCACCATGGTATATCCACGCTGGATGGAGATCATAATTCCTGAATGCAACGTGCTCATCTTCCTATATCTCTCTCAAACGAGTACCTGGTGCGGTGTGTATCGCCGCCGTTAGGGAGACAAAGGCGGCCGGGTCATGGCGACGGCCACCCACCCACTCGCGTGACCGCTTCTGCCCTTCGCAGGTGCTCGCTCACGAGTCTGGTAAATGGTCCCGTGCAGAATGTCTGTCAGAGTTTGTGGGTGTGTATGTGGACCTTGAACGCCACGGTGGCCAGGAGATGTTAACTACCTCGCCTGGTGTGCAGGAAGTCGTGGGTTCGATCCAGACCCTGACGATGCCTGCTGCTGTATATTTGGAGTTTGCGTGTCTCTCTCTCTCATCATCATCACGGTGGCTAGGAGATGTTAACTACCTCGCCTGGTGTGCAGGAAGTCGTGGGTTCGATCCAGACCCGCCTGCTGNTGTATTTGGAGTTTGCGTGTCTCTCATCATCATCACGGTGGCCAGGAGATTTTAACTACCTCGCCTGGTGTACAGGTGGTGGTGGGTTCGATCCCGACCCTGAAGACGCCTGCTGCTGTATATTTGTAGTTTGCGTTGTCTCTCTCTCTCATCATCACGGTGGCTAGATGTTAACTACCTCGCCTGGTATGGAGGAGGGCGTGGGCTCTATCCAGACCTTGACGNCGCCTCTGCTGTGTANTTGGAGTTCACGTGTCTCTCTCTCTGTCTCCTCATGTATAACGCCGCGTACCATNTGGTGGCCGGGCCCGGTAACGACCGATGCTTTAGAATACAGGTGCGAGGTTTCTTTTGGGGTTACGCGTGAATGTATAAATGTTGTGTCGTCAACACCGCCACCACCCGACAGCCAACTAGTGAGGGTTGTCACGTAAAACAGCACGTGGCCAATTCGTCACTAGTACAGCACTAGTGGTAGTGAATAGTGTAGTGTATAGTAGTGTAGTGGTGTAGTGTATAGTGGAGTGTATAGTAGTGTATAGTAGTGTAGTGTATTGTAGTATAGTGTAGTGTGATAGTGTGTAGTGTATAGTAGTGTATAGTGTATAGTAGTGTATAGTGTAGTGTATAGTAGTATAGTGAGGTATAGTGTAGTATACTAGTACAGCACACCGGTCTGTGTGTTGGAAGCCAAGCCACACATTTACAATTGAGTTCAACGGTTCACCGGTATGATAATTGGTTCTTTACCCTTCTATCTGGCAACAAAACTGACACCTTTTTGCAAGGAGTCATGTTTGCATAGACCGCAATACCTGCAGTCATAATACAAACAAAAGAACATAACTCTGATAATGTGCACTGTCCCTGAAGTTGATTGGTCCACACCAGAGACAGCTTTCCTTCGAGCCTAGTCTGATATGGGTTGGACCAGAAGACGCCAAAAGGCGCCTTTTGGCGTCATCTGGTCCAACACCATGTGAGACTAGGCTCTAAGGAAAGCTGTCTCTGGTGTGGACCAATCAACTTCAGGGACAGTGCACATTATCAGAGTTATGTTCTTTTGTTTGTATTATGACTGCAGGTATTGCGGTCTATGCAAACATGACTCCTTGCAAAAAGGTGTCAGTTTTGTTGCCAGATAGAAGGGTAAAGAACCAATTATCATATTTTTACTGGCAAATGAGGTCCCCATAGGGTTGGTAAACAACCAGCTTCATCAGGCGCAGCCAGACTTGGGCTATTTGACCAACCGGCAATGGATCCCATCTGATAATGTCAGACACGATTACTTCCAGAGCCAGCTTTCCACCACTCTTGCTGAAGGAGCGAAACAGCATGTGGATTACTCCACAAGTCTCTGGTGTGGCTACCGTGTGTACTGTGTGTACTGCGTGTGTACGTGTGTGTACTGTGTATACTGCGTGTGTACTGTGTGTATACTGCGTGTGTACNGTGTGTGTACTGTGTACTGCGTGTGCACTGTGTTTGACATGTACTGCGTGTACTGCAGATACGTACTGCGTGTGTACTTGTACTGCGTGTGCGTACTGCGGTGTACTGGTGTGTACTGCGTGCGTGTACTGTTTGTATACGTGTAGTGTGTACTGTGTGTACTGCGTGTGTACTGCGTGTATTGTGTGTACTGCGTGTGTAGTGTGTAGTGTGTACTGTGTGTGTGTACTGCGTGTGTACTGCGTGTACTGCGTGTGTATCACGTGTACCGAGTGTGCAACTCGGCAGGCGCGTCTGGGTGCACACACACGGGGTACACACACAGCCGCATGAACGCCAGCCCGAGTTTATTAGAAGCCTAAGTACAAGAACTCTGCGTTCACCTACTCGTTCGCGTGGGGGCGGGGGGGGAAGCGGGGGGGGGGGGAAGCGGGGGGGGGGCAAACGTGCACGTGGCGCGCGCACAGACCGCGTCTCTCACGAGTGCGCGTGTGCGTACTGAGTCGGCGTGCGTGTGCGTGTGCTTGTTGCGTGCGTGTTGCGTGGGAGCGGTGGCGCAGCGGTGAGCGCGATCGCGCTACGGATCGAGCTTCAGTTCCGCTCACGGACGACGCCGGTGACGATTATCCGAACTGGTCCTGGGCCTCCCTAGGTCGACTCAATCGAGTACCTGGTGCGGTGCGTAGTGGTAAACGTCGCCACTGGGGAGACAAAGGCGGCGGGCGTGGTGCTGGCCACCCACCCCTCATGTGCCGTGCCGGCCTTCATAGAGGCGCTCGCTGGTACCATTTGCGCCAACATTCTCTGAAGCCGATACGGGGCATCTTTGTCTTTGTCATCTGTGTGTCTATGCGTGTACGTCTGTGTGCATTGTCTGGGTCTAAAAATGTCCTGTGTGTGTTGTCTGTCTGCGTGTGTATTTGTGCGAGTATTTGTGCGAGTATGTGTGCATCTTTGTTTGTGTGTCTGCGTCTGTGTTTGCGTCTGTGTGCGTGTCTGTGTGCGTGTCTGTGTGCGTGTCTGTGTGCGTGTCTACGTGTGCGCGTCTGCGTGTGTGTACGTGTGCGCGTCTACGTGTGTACATCTGCGCGTGTGCGCGTGCGCGTCTGTGTGTGTGTACGTGTGCGCGTCTGCGTGTGTACGTGTGTACGAGTGTGTGTACGTGTGTCGTGAGTGTGCGTGTGCGTGTGTACGTGTGCGCGTCCGTCATTCTAAGTCGAGGACTTCTTCTGCTTCTTCTTCTCCGCTTCTTCCTCCTTCTCCTTCTCGATCTCGCTCACGTACACCTCGATCTCCTCCGCCTCCAGAATCTGCAACGGGGCACGGCGGCATCGTCAATTCCAGCATGCACACCGTGTTTCCCTCCTAGGCTCTGAGAATCGGAAGAGAAACTAAAATACAATAACTTCACCGGTACACGTCTTCAGGTTGGCAGACGCACCGAGGCTCCCGCAAGGTCAACCAGGAGGAGTGTGGCACGGTTTGGGAGGGAGTGTGGCACGGTTTGGGAGGGAGCGTGGCACGGTTTGGGAGTGTGGCACGGTTTGGGAGGGAGTGTGGCACGGTTTGGGAGAGAGTGTGGCACGGTTTNGGAGTGTGGCACGGTTTGGGAGGGAGTGTGGCACGGTCTGGGAGAGAGTGTGGCACGGTTTGGGAGTGTGGCACAGTTTGGGAGGAGCGTGGCACGGTTTGGGAGGGAGTGTGGCACGGTCTGGAGAGAGTGTGGCACGGTTTGGGAGTGTGGCACGGTTTGGGAGGGAGTGTGGCACGGTCTGGAGAGAGTGTGGCACGGTTTGGGAGTGTGGCACGGTTTGGGAGGGAGCGTGGCACGGTTTGGGAGTGTGGCACAGTTTGGGAGGGAGCGTGGCACGGTTTGGGAGGGAGCGTGGCACGGTTTGGGAGTGTGGCACGGTTTGGGATGGAGTGTGGCACGGTTTGGGATGGAGTGTGGCATTCAGACGCTGTCTTCCTGATAGACCTGTTCTTCACCTGAGGACGGGCTGCTTGCATTGTAGCCGAAACGTCGTGAAAATTATTTTATGTTTAATTTTTATTATTATATTATTTCCCTTCTACGAAACCAAGAAGAAGGGTTGAATATTCGCGGATTTAAGGGTTAACCCACCACCAACCACTCCTGCACTGATGACCAACCACAACCCCACTCACCACCACCCACCACCACCCCACCACACCGCCACCACCACCNCCCACCCACCACCACCACCCACCACCACCCACCCACCACCCACCACCACCCCACCCACCACCCACCCACCACCCACCACCACCCACCCACCACCCACCCACCACCCCACCCACCANCCCACCACCANCCCACCCACCANCCCCCACCACCCCACCACCACCCCCANCCACCACACCCANCCACACGCCCACCACCACCACCCACCANCCACCACCACCACCACCACCCCAGCCCACCACACCATGCCCACCACCACCATGCCCACCANCCCCACCCACCACCGCATCACCACCAGCCCCACCACCACCGCCCATCCACACANCCCACCACCACCCCANCCACCANCCCACCACCATCCCCACCACCANCCCACCACCANCCCANCCACCACCACCACCNCCCACCCCCCANCCANCACCCCACCACCACCGCCACCACACCACCCACCACCACCGCCACCACCACCACCCCANCCACCACCACCACCCACCCACCANCCCACCCACCANCCCACCCACCACCCCCACCCACCACCCCCACCACCACCCCACCACCACCACCACCCACCACCACCCACCCCANCCACCACCCACCCACCACCCCACCACCACCACCCACCACCACCACCGAGGTTATCATGAGTTTACTGTACTGGAACACAATGTCCAGCTCCTGTACCTTGAGATGCTTGTTTCTCTGCATGACAGCGAGCTCGATGTTCTTACCCCAGACTGCACCACCTGAGACGCACAATCCCACACATCATCATCACAACAACCCCACACATCATCATTATCACAACAACCCCACATCATCATCACAACAACCCACATCATCATCATCACAACCCCACAGCTCACCATCATCGTCATCACAACAATCCCACATCATCACAACAACCCCACACCTCGTATCCCCCGCCCAGGCATCCTCACGTCTCCCCTGCGTGTCCCCGCAAGTGTTCCTGTGCCCTCTGCGTGTCCCGGTGTCTCCCCGTGTGTCACATCTCTCCGCGTCTCCCCCGGTGTGTCTCTGTGTGTCCCGCATGCCCCCGTATCCCACCCCGTGTCCCACCGCGTGTCCCCACGTGTCCCACCGCGTGTCCCACGTGTCCCCTTCGTGCCCCCTCCCCGTGTGTCCTNCCCGTGTCCTCCCCGTGTCCTCCGGCACCTCCGATTAGCACGGTTGGCTACGTACGTCCCGTGCCCCCCCGCCCCCCCCCCCGTGTCTCCCGTGCGTCCCCCGTGCCTCCAGCAGGGCGCGGATGGCGAGCTTGATGGCCTGCGCGTCCGTAGCGATCGCCTCCTCCGTGTAGTTCTTCTCCAGGAACTCGCGCACTGTCTTGGCGCTGCGGCCGATGGCGTTCGCCTGCGCGCGGTGTNGGGGGGGGATGGACAACGCCGGCGGTTTTGACCTCGTTGCAAATCGTCGGCGTCACGTACACCGTGCCGAGCACATTGCCCCCCCCCCTCCCTCCCCCGTGCGATGGGGTGGTCGCGCTGACGTACGCGCAAAGGCACGATGGGAGCCGTGCTGCTGTACGTGTGTGTGTGGTGCACCGTGGTGGCTAGGAGATGTTAACTACCTCGCCTGATATGCAGGAGGTCGTGGGTTCGATCCCGACCCTGACGCCTGCTGCTGTATATTTACAGTTTGCTGTCTCTCTCATCATCATCATCACGGTGGCTAGGAGATGTTAACTCCCTCCTTGTTGTGCAGCAGGTCGTGGGTTCGATCCCGATCCTGACAACACCTGCTGCTGTATATTTGGAGTTTCCATGTCTCTCTCTCCCCGTGGTCGCGTGGATTTCTCTCCGGGTCTTCCAGTTTTTCCCGCCACATTTTGAATCAACGTCGCCACGCGTTGAGGATATTTGTCTGCCGTAAATTTCCACGCGACAAGCCACTTCCTTGAGCTCTCATTTCTGAGAGCCAGGTCGCTTCCGAAAATACCTATACAGCCGAGTGGGCCTTACATGGTAAAATTATAAAAAAGTTAATTAAGTAGCTAGTTAGTGGCACGCTGCACTCCACAACCCGGCCAACCCGCAGTGATGAATATCTGAAGCGATCCGTGGCTTCGTCTGGGTCGACTCGGCATCACGCGAGTATCTGGAGCGGCGGTGTATTAACATCGGCACTGGGGAAGAGACAAAGGCGGCCGGCGTGGTGCTGGCCACCCACAGCTTTCACGTGCCGTGCCGGCCTTTACAGGTGCTCGTCAAGAGCACTTGCCCAACAGCCTGTTAGGAGCTACATGGGGGACTTTGATCTTTGTCATATACATGCGTGCGGTAGTGTAGTAGTTAGCGGTAGTGTAGCGGTTAGCGCGCTGCTGTGTGACGAAACCCGACGACCTGCATTCGATTCCCGCTCACGGCCAACACCATTAACGATGCTCAGAACCAGTCCTGNGCCTCCACTAGGTCGACTCGCCTTAAGCGAGTACCTAGCGCTGTGTGCAGTAAACATCGCTACTGGGCGAGAGACAAAGGCGGCCGGGCGTGGTGCTGGCCACCCACCCCCTCGTGTGCCGTTCCGGCCTTCAAAAGTGCTCGCCAACAGCACTTGCCCCGACAGCCTGTTAAGGCTACACGGGGGATCTTTGTCTTTGTGCGTGACCTCCTGCGTCAGCGAGCGAGCCTTCCGGCAACCGCTTAGCGCGGTGCCCTCAAGGTGCGCGTGGCGTGGCCTGGCGTTGTCGCCGAGTGTCGGTATCGGTGTGCGCACGAGACCTTCCACGCGTGATAGGTGCCGGACGGGTCGGTCTGGTAGAGTCGGGGAGTCCCGTCTTGATCGAACCCCACGAGCAGAGACGAGATACCAAACGGACGACGCCCATTGCTTTGTGTGTAGCGCTGGGGGGGGGGGGGGGGAGACATTGACAGGGGAGGAGGGGTGTTGGGGAGGGGGCGGCATCGACGGTTTATTTCGAGAACGTGGGTTCCACCAGGTCACGTGTGGTGGGGTAAAGAGTGGGTGGTGAGATGTTAACTACCTTATTTTATACTAATAGGGTTTTTCCCCTTTTTTCTGGCAACAAAAACTGACACCTTTTGCAAGGAATCATGCTTACATTAAGCACAATACTTGCATCTTCTTGGTTCTTTCGGTAAAGTCACGTAGAAGGGAAATAATAAAATAATAAAATAAAACATAATAAAATAATTCTCACGACGTTTCGGCCACAACGCAAGCAGCCGTCCTCAGGTGAAGAACAGGTCTGTCTCCCCGACAGACCTGTTCTTCACCTGAGGACGAAAGATTTGCACGGTCGTAAGCGCGCAAGCAAGCAAGCAAACTTAATATAAAGGATTTAAAAAGAGACCACATAGCTCAGTGGCCTTACCTGCTAAAATCCAGAACAGCTTTTCGTTTCTAGTTTTTAACAGGCCAAATATCCTGGAGCGGGTCTCACGGAGGGTCCATCGAGCCGGGCGCAAAGCGGAACATCGCATTCTACCTGCTTGAGGCCCGCGATGTAGCGCGTGATGTACTCCACCGTGACGGGGTCCTCCACCGTCAGCTTGTGGCTCTGGCACTCGACGCGCGCACGGTTGATCACGATCCGCGCGTCTGCCGTCAACCCTGTGGCACGGACGCACGGACACACCAAGAACGAGCTCCATGCGTTGACGCTTTCAGCCTTAAGTTTTCCTGTCCCGTGCGTACTTGCACGGCATCAGTCTGCCTTCCGATGACGTACGCGTACGTCATGTGTATTTGGAGCTTGCGTGGTCTGTCTTCCCGTGGTCCTGTGGATTTTTCTCTGGTTCTCCGGTATTTCCCTCCATATTATAAATGTGCGTTTAAGAGTATTTGACTGCTATATATGTCCACGTGCGTGTGCGTCATCGGAATGGAGACCGGAAGAAAAAAAATTAAGTGCAATAACTTTGATAATTGTTTTTTTACCCTTCTATCTGGCAACAAAACTGACACCTTTTTTACAAGGAGTCATGTTTGCATAGACCACAATACCTGCAGCCGTAATGCAAACATAACTCTGATAATGTATGCACTGTCCTGAAGTTGATTGGTCCACACCCGAGACAGCTTTCCTTAGAGCCTAGTCTCACATGGGTTGGACCAGATGACGCCAAAAGGAGCAGGTATTGTGGTCTATGCAAACATGACTCCTTGTAAAAAAGGTGTCAGTTTTGTTGCCAGATAGAAGGGTATCAGTCAAGCCTGGGATCGAACCCACAACCTCCTGTATACCAGGCGAGGTAGTTAACATTGCACTCCACGACTGCCCCCACCCTCACTATGAGACCTCTTTACCAGTGGCAAAATATAGTAGTAGGTTTTTACCCTTTTAAACTGGTACAAAACTGACACCTTTATTCAAGGCATCATGTTTGCAATAACCACAACACAAGTAGTCAAAAAGCAAACAAAAAGAAGCAACTCTGATAATGATAATAATATGCACTGTCCTTGAAGTTGATTGGTCCACACCCGAGACGGCTTTCTTTAGAGCCTATCGGCTTTCTTTAGAGCCTAGTCCCCATTGGTGTTGGACAGTTTAAAAGGGTAAAAACCTACTACTATACTGCCCGCACCCTCTCCCGGGCCCCAACATTTTCCACCTCCACTAGAGCAACCGCTGCCACCTGCCTGCCCCCACCACCGCCCCCACCCTCCTCCGACATCTCCCTCTGCCCCCACCCCCCTCCGACATGTCCCTCTGCCCCCCCTCCGCACCGGCGAAGGCCATGCAGACGTGGTCATCGAGAGCACAGATCTTGCGGACTGTCCTCTCCTCCTGGAGCTTGGCCACAGACTTCTTCTCAACGGCCACACCACGATGTCCAGCCCTCGGATGCCCACCTAGGGTTGGGACAGCCGGAGGGAGCACAGGTAGGAAACGCAGGTGAACGGGTTATCACGGGCATTGGCCACACCGCACACACCCCACCCACCAACCCACCCACCAGAGGTCGCAACCGGGTACCCGATACCCGTACCCTACCCGATACCTGGCTACCAGTACCCGGCCGGGTACGGGTACCCGTTTGCGACCCTGGTGCTGCCGGGTACGGGTAGGCCGTGAGTCACTGGTGAGTCACCGTTTGTCACTCATTTCGGGTAGGGTACGGGTAGGGAACGGGTACCCATACCCGGCCGGTACGGGTACGGGTACCCGTTTGTTACCCTAGTGCGGCCGGGTACGGGTAAGGAATCAAAACCCGTTTGCGACCTCTGCCACCCACCCACCCAGTGCTCGCGAGTAGAAATGCCCCAACTGTCTGTTAATGGTTACGAAGCTGATACTGTATTTGCCTTTGTATTCGAGTGTGCGTGTGTTTGGAGCGGTGGTGTAGCGGTTAGCGCTACGAACCGGGGACCCGAGTTCGATTCACGCCCACGGCCACCACCAGTGATGATGGGTCTCACCTAGGTCTACTCAGTCTCAAATGAGTACCTGGTGCGGTGTGTAGTAAACATCGCCACTGGGGAGACAAAGGCGGTCAGGCGTGGTGCTGGCCACCCACCCTCTCGTGTTCTGTGTCGGCCATCATAGGTGCTGCTCGCTAACAACACTTGCCTCAACAGTCTATTATGTCTACGAGGGAATCTTTGTTAATTTAAGGAGGTTTTGTGATCATGAGATAAAATCTAGAAACGAGTGAAATAATGTAAGTTTTGCGGGGGGGGGGGGGGTGGGGAATGACCATACTTCACCGCGCTGGTCAATGCTGCTTGTTTGAATGCGGGGAGCTATTGAGGACGCGCGAGCATAGAAGTACTGTACAACAATCTGTACTGCCTACAAGGTAGGCACACGGCGGCCTATAGCACCTGTTGTGTGCACAACACTTCCCCATTCAGGCACGATCCAAGCTCCCCCTTTCTAAGCCGCCCCGATATTTTAATTGGCAATTCAGTGGCAATATTAATGACACGGTCTCGATGCGAGTTAATGTGTGTCTAGGCGAATCCATGGGTATCTAAATGAGTATGCGAGTCTATGGTATCTAAATGAGTCTCTGTAAGAGTCTATGGTATGGTCTCCATACGAGTCTATGGGTAACTCGGAGATTCTATAGTTCTCTAAATGAGTCTCTATGCGAGTCCATGGGTCTCTAAGCAAATCTCTACGTCAGTCTATGGTATAGTCTCCATACGAGTCTATGGGTCGCTATGCGAATCTATGGGTATCTAAAATGAGTCTCTATGCAAGTCTGTGGCATAGCCTCTATATGCGAGCATATGGGTATCTATGTGAGTCTACGGGTCTCTAAAGGTGTATTGAAAAGTTTGTATTCTGTACTTATACTCCTGACTCATGCTGCCAACCATGCCTGCAAAGTTTGGTCGTACGTGTTATGTATATCGTTTATTGTTGAATTTGAATCACAGTTCCTATGATCGCTGTTACATTGTTTTCATAGCTTTATATTGGTGATTTTGAAAACGTTTTGGTTTAGCCGTGTTTGTTTGTTGTAGTACAGAGTTAGCCTGATAACTTTAATCTACATTGTCTTATGGATGTTATTGTTTGACTTGCATCCCACTGGGATATTAGCACACAGCGTTGAAACGCAGTTTTTTCTAGAAGACTTTTGCTGTTTTTTCCAGGATTTTTCTGTTGCGTGTAGTAGCTTTAAGATGTTTCTTGATCATCTTTTTCTTTTATTGCGGTTGCACCCGAGCCAAGAGCCGCATGGCTCACAGGGTTATACCTAAAAGTATGCGAAACTATGGGTATCTAAATCAGTATCTATGCGAGTCTATGATTTAGTCTCCATACGAGTCTATGGGTCGCTATACGAATCAATGGGTATCTAAATGAGTCTCTATGCGAGTCTATGGTAAAGTCACTCTGTGCGAGTCTATGGTGTTTATGGATCCCTGTGTAAGTCCACAGGACTGCAAGTATAAAAACAATAACTATAATAACGTAAAGCCCTCTTGCCAAATCCACTGCCGAATGACCACCCCGTGTGTCCCCGTGTCTTGGGCCGCATGGCCCGCAAGTTGAATGGGCAGAATTTAATATTTCGCGAGTGCGCCGTCGTTATATCTTACAAAAGGCAGAGTGAGCCGCGCGTTAACTTTCATCGGCACGAGGAAAGCAAAGTTTTACTTTAAAAACATTATCATTGTTAAGCGTTCGGCCACATGACAATGCAAAAAAAAACCGGGACCGACCCTCGCCTAGAAGCCGCGCCCGGCCCCTCAACGGCCACCGACGGCGCGGGTTCTAGGCAAGGCCGTAGGCTTCGAGTAGGCCCGAGCGTAGGCCGCAAACGTCCACTCCCGTCTGAATGAATTAACAAAACTTTAAGGAAGCACACAAACATCTCGGTTCGAGCGCTAATGGACGAGCGAGAGGGACACGTACCGCCGTGGAGCCCTTCTTCACGGCCTCCTGGGCGTATTCCACCTGGAAGAGGTGGCCGTCGGGGGAGAAGACGGTGATGGCGCGGTCGTATCGGGCCGTCATGGCTGGGCTTGCTGGCTTTGTGGTGGTGGCGGTTGGTGGTGGTGGTTGTTGGTGTTGTTGGTGGTGGTGGTTGTTGTTGGTGGCGGTTGGTGTGTTGGTGGTGGTTNTTGGTGNTGGCGGTTGGTGTTGTTGGCGGTGGTGGTTGTTGGTGGTTGGTGGTTGTTGATGGTGGTTGGTGTTGTTGGTGGTTGATGTTGGTGGTGGTTGTTGTTGGTGGTTGTTGTTGGTGGTGGCGGTTGTTGGTGGTTGTTGTTGGTGGTGGTGGTTGGTGGCGGTTGTTGATGGTGGTGGCGGTTGGCGGTTGTTGCGGTTGTTGGCGGTTGGTGTTGTTGGTGGCGGTTGGCGGTGGTTGTTGTTGGCGGTTGTTGGTGGTGGCAGATTGAACTCTTTGCAGCCGGATAATCGCGCAGTCAAAACGAGCGGCCGCTCCTGCAAGTGGAGTGAGTCTCTGCAAGAAGAGAACGAGGCTCACGACGGTGTCCACGCGGAGTGGCCGCCAGGCGGTGCCGCTGTGGGGAATTGCTGAGTGGGTGGCGCGGAAGGTTCTTGTATCGCCGATGTGCGGCAGTAATAGGGCACAGGCCACAACAACATAACAACAACAATAACAACAACAATAATAAACACAATAGGGGCATTCATTCTAGATATGAAGCTTTCGTGGCTGCGAGGATTCAAACTCTTTGTTTTTTTTCCGGTAAAGTCACGTAGGTGAAAAAAAATAATGAAATTAAATAATGCCTCCCAAACGTTCGTGATTTAATTTAGTTGTTTTTATTTTTTACCGACGTGACTTTACCGAAAAAAACAAGGAGTACAATAGGGGCAGTTCAGTAGCTGCATGTGTAGTAGCTGCATGTGTAGTAGCTGCATAAGTAGTAGCTGCATAAGTAGTAGCTGCATGTGTAGTAGCTGCATAAGTAGTAGCTGCATATGTAGTAGCTCATAAGTAGTAGCTGCATGTGTAGTAGCTCATAAGTAGTAGCTGCATAGTAGTAGCTGCATGTGTAGTAGCTGCATGTGTAGTAGCTGCATGTGTAGTAGCTGCATAAGTAGTAGCTGCATAAGTAGTAGCTGCATATGTAGTAGCTTCATAAGTAGTAGCTGCATATGTAGTAGCTTCATAAGTAGTAGCTGCACGTGTAGCAGCGAATACACGTGCAGTACTACTGCTTATGTAGCAGCTGCTACACGTGTAGTAGCTATAAATGTAGCTACGGGCCCCGCACTTTCAAGGGCCCCCGCGCTAAATGCTTGCGAGCTATTAAATCCGGTCCAGTGATTCTGCACTTGCTCTATTACTATAGTACTAACCGCCTTGAGTTTTACGAACGACTGGGTGTTTGAGGTAGACTCACAAGAGACCCATAGGCTCACTCAAACAGAAACCATAGACTCACACAGAGACCCATAGACTCACTCACAAGAGACCATAGGCTCACCCAAACAGAGACCCATAGACTCACTCACACAGAGACCATAGACTCAGTTTCACAGAGACCCATAGACTCACACAGAGAACTCATATACTCACTCACACAGAGACCCATAGACTCACAGAGATCCATAGACTCACTCACACAGAGACCCATAGACTCACACAGAGACCCATAGACTCACTCACACAGACACCCATAGATTAACTCACACAGAGACCCAAAGACTCACACAGAGACCCATAGACTCACACAGAGACCCATAGACTCACACAGTGAACCAAAGACTCACACAGAGACCCATACACTCACACAGAGACTCAAAGACTCATCACACAGAGACCCATAGACTCACCACACAGAGANCCATAGACCACACAGAGACCATAGACTCACACAGAGACTCATATACTCACTCACACAGAGACTCATATACTCACTCACACAGAGACCCATAGACTCACACAGAGACCCATAGACTCACTCACACAGAGACCCATAGACTCACACAGAGATCCATAGACTCACTCACACAGACACCCATAGACTCACACAGANGTTGGATCGATAATCATTCCCGAGCCAACTTACCTCAAGCGAATCATCGATTCTCGCCATANGACTCACCCACCGTCGCAAGCCTCCCTGGCACNTGAGGTGATAGATGGTGAAGAGAGAATCATATTATCAGTCGTTGTGGTTGGTCTTACGAAGCGAACAATAAATTATTCTCGCAGAGTCGAGGCTGATGTGCACTGGGAGTTGTGCGTTCGCTGTGACTTTGTGTTATTGAGACCGTCACAGGTGTTGGGGCCTACATGCGNAATTGGGTCCTCCTCCGCTAGAGGACGCTCGGGCTCTCGCAGTGGTGCTTGTCTACTCTTCCCTCGCAGGACAAACGCGCTTGTGAGTGGGTGGGTGGTGGGTTAGTGGGTGGTTGGCAGTATAATGAGTGGTTGGGTGGGTGGTAGGTGAGTGAGTGAGGGTAAGTGATGGGTGGGTGAGTGGTTGGGTGAGTGGTAAGTGAGTGGTGAGTGAGTGAGTGGGTGTTGGGTGGTGAGTGGGTGGGTGAGTGTTGCGTGGTGGNTGAGTGAGGAGTGGGGGGTGGTAGTAGTGAGTGGGTAAGNACAGCGTGGGTAGGGGTGGGTGAGTGGTGAGTGGGTGAGTGGGTGAGGAAGTGGGTGAGTGTGAGTGAGTGAGTGAGTGGGTGAGAGTGGGTGGGTGGGTGATTGGGTGGGTGAGTGAGTGGGTGGGTGAGTAGGTGGGTGAGTGAGTGAGTGGTGAGTGAGTGGGTGAGTGAGTGAGTGGGTGAGTGGGTGGTGAGTGAGTGGTTGGGTGAGTGGGTGGGTGAGTGAGTGAGTGTGTGGGTGGGTGAGTGTGTGGTTGGTTGGGTGAGTGTTGGGTGAGTGGTTGGGTGAGTGAGTGGGTGTGTGGGTGGGTGAGTGGGTGGGTGGGTGGAGTGAGTGGGTGGGTGGGTGAGTGAGTGGGTGAGTGAGTGGGAGAGTGGGTGGGTGGTGAGTGAGTGGGTGAGTGAGTGAGTGTGTGGGTGAGTGTGTGGGTGGGTGAGTGGTTGGGTGAGTGAGTGGGTGAGTGAGTGAGTGTGTGGGTGGGTGAGTGGGTGGGTTAGTGGTTGGGTGAGTGCTTGGGTGAGTGGTTGGGTGAGTGAGTGGGTGTGTGGGTGGGTGAGTGGGTGGGTGGGTGGGTGAGTGAGTGAGTGGGTGGGTGGGTGAGTGAGTGGGTGAGTGAGTGAGTAAGTGGGAGAGTGGGTGGGTGAGTGAGTGAGTGGTGAGTGGTGGTGAGTGAGTGGGTGAGTGGGTGAGTGAGTGGGTGGGTGAGTGGTGAGTGGTTGGGTGGGTGGNTGAGTGAGTGGGTGAGTGAGTGAGTGGGTGGGTGAGTGGTTGGGTGAGTGGTTGGGTGAGTGGGTGAGTGGTTGGGTGAGTGGTTGGGTGAGTGAGTGGGTGTGTGGGTGGGTGAGTGAGTGAGTGGGTGAGTGAGTGGGTGAGTGGGTGAGTGAGTGAATGAGTGTGTGGGTGAGTGTGTGGGTGGGTGGGTGAGTGGTTGGGTGAGTGGTTGGGTGAGTGGGTGAGTGGTTGGGTGAGTGGTTGGGTGAGTGAGTGGGTGTGTGGGTGGGTGAGTGAGTGAGTGGTGAGTGAGTGGGTGAGTAGGTGGGTGAGTGAGTGAGTGAGTGTGTGGGTGGGTGAGTGTGTGGGTGGATGAGTGAGTGGTTGGGTGAATGTTTGGGTGAGTGGTTGGGTGAGTGGTTGGGTGAGTGAGTGGGTGGATGAGTGAGTGAGTGTGTGGGTGGGTGAGTGGGTGAGTAGGTGGGTGAGTGTGTGGGTCAGTGGGTGGATGAGTGAGTGGGTGTAGGGCTCCCCCACTTTCCCTCACCACCGATCAGCATGGACGCCGTGGTAGCAACAGGAGCCATGAGTCGATATCGCTGTTGTCACTTTTATTTTGTACACGAGACGGGAAATGGGTAAACGCCGTTGCCTCGCTTCGGCTGCATAGGACAACGTAGATCATCATTTGACGACACCTCTGATGACATCAGCATCATCATCATCAGCAGCATCAACAACATCAGCAGCATCATCATCAGTCTTGGTCCAGGCAGAACGTTCCATCACCCCGTCACCGCCCACGTGTTAGACCACAGCAGGAACAGTAACAGCCCGCTGCAGTAACACGCGGTAGGCAGTGTCAATGCACCGCCAGCAGATGTTAACTCCCTCGCCTGGTGTACAGGAGGTCGTGGGTTCGATCCCGACGCTGACGCCTGCTCTATATTTGAAGTCTGCGTGTCTCTCATCATCATCACGGTGGCTAGGAGATGTTGACTACCTCGCCTGGTGTACATGAGGTCGTGGGTTCGATCCCGACCCTGACTGCTGTATATTTGGAGTTTGCGTGTCTCTCTCATCATCATCATCACGGCGGCTAGGAGATGTTAACTACCTCGCCTGGTGTACAGGAGGTCGTGGGTTCAATCCCGACGCTGACGCCTGCTGCTGCTGTATATTTGAAGTCTGCGTGTCTCTCTCTCATCATCATCACGGTGGCTAGGAGATGTTGACTACCTCGCCTGGTGTACAGGAGGTCGTGGGTTCGATCCAGAAGATGACTGCTGCTGTATATTTGGAGTTTGCGTGTCTCACCGTCCCCTTTGGTGCGTGGATTTCCCCCGGGTCCTCCAGTTTTACCCCCCGCCACATTTAGAATCAACGTCGCCACTCGTTTATTTGGCTGCTGCTTTAAATCTCCACGTGATGATGACGATCAGTTTAACACGTAACCAATATCATCCATGATAAATGTTTTTTGTGTTAGCGTAAATATAAACGTGTCGTTAAACCCGCCACACCCGACACAGCCGATTAGTAATGTTTGCCACTTAAACAGAACGTGGCCAATTCGTTACTGATACAGCACACCGGCGTGTTGGAGAGCAAAGCCACAACATTGTAGCCACAACATTGTGGCCACAACATTGTAGCCACAACATTGTAGCTTGGCTCTCGTACCAAACGCCCCTGATTATCGTGAATGATGGTGACGACGATGATTGCCAACCAAATGTTTCCCGCGTCTGCCGTGTTTTTGTTGTCGTTGCAGGCTTTAGCAAAACTCCGTGCATCGCAGGGATTCCGGATATCGGGGAGTCGGCGTTCAAGTCATCCGGATATCGGGGGTGGGGTGGGGGGAGGAGCATCTCACTCATTCGCCGTCCCCTGACTCCACTGAACCGTACAGCTTTAAGAGGCCGCAGGAGCAAGTGCTGTTAGATAGCACCGGCGTTCTCTGCAAACACACACGGACGCACAAACACACGTACGCACACGCTCGCGTGCAAAGACAAGCCCACCCGCGTACGCACACGTACACAAGCACACTACGCACGCAACGCACAATCAACAACAACAACGCCATTCGTCACCACGACGCTTGTGCCAGGCCATGTGCACCTTGAGGCCACGTGAAGTGTCGAACGCCCGCTGACAGGAGGTCACGGGGCAGCCCAGGTGCCACGGGTCGACTGACCGAGATGACTGGCTGATGCACCACCTGTGCCCCCTACTGTACCAACTTGCGCTTTAGCAACCCGGCGCTCCGCTCGTTGTTGTGAGCGTCGCTCCTCCGCCCTCCGTTGTTGCTGGAGGGCGACTGCCTCCAACTGCCCAGTAGCGTCCTTCACGAGCCTCCTCCACAGAGGCCGATCTTGACACTGCTGGTACCAGTCATCGGCAAGTCCACTCAGCTCCACGTCCTCCTGTACCACGTCACTCCAAACACACGCGCGCACACAAACACGTACCCAAGGACGCACACACGCACACACGGACCCAAGTACGCACGCACGCACGCACGCAGCCACCCCGGGGCCCCGCATGGCTGCCAGGGTGTGCTCTCCGTGCCTCTCGGCCGTGGCGGGCCGTGGTTGGGCCTTGCTGACTCTGCGTGCCGCCCCCCTCGGCGTGCCCCACAAGGCCCTGTGCGAGACGGCGAAGGCCCGGGGCCAGAGGCACAGGCGGGAGAGGAGGCAGATGACGGAGAAGCAGCTGGTGAGGAACGTCCAAGACCGTGGCAGGGCGGGGGGTCGGTAATACAGATTGCAATCGGAATCGGGATATTGATTTCAACCGGAGGAGGAATCCGATGAGCTATGAAGCAGAGGTCGCAACCGGGTACCCGTACCCGTACCCGGCCAGGTACGGGTACGGTAGACCGTGAGTCATGGTGAGTAACTGTCACTCATTTCCCAACGTCTTGTCTCTTCTCACAATTCAAGTTCCTAGAATCAACCCACCCGCGCCTGCAACATGGCTTCATCCCAAAGGTCGCAATCAGGTACCCGATACTCGTACCCTACCCTTACCGGCCGGGTACGGCCGGGTATGGGTACCCGTTTGCGATCCTGGTGCGGCCGGGTACGGGTAAGGAATCAAAACCGTTTGCGACCTCTGCTTTGGCGTCATCTGGTCCAACACCATGTGAGACTAGGCTCTAAGGAAAGCTGTCTCGGGTGTGGACCAATCAACTTCAAGGACAGTGCATACATTATCAGAGTTGTGTTTTTTGTTTGCATTACGACTGCAGGTATTGTGGTCTATGCAAACATGACTCCTTGTAAAAAAGGTGTCAGTTTTTTGCACTATGAACCGGCGATCCGGGTTCGATTCCCGCTCACAGCCAACACCAGTGACGATATCTGAGCCGGTCCTGGGCCTCCCCTAGGTCGACTCGGCCTCAATGAGTACCTGGTGCGGTGCGTGAAATCATCGCCGTTGGAGAGACAAAGGCGGCCGGGCGTGGTGCTGGCCACCCACCCCCTCGTGTGCCGTGCCGACCTTAATAGATGCCCACTAACAGCACTTGCCCCTACAGTCTGTTAAGGCTACACCGTTGGGGGGGATCTTTGTGTCCTTGCCAGGCGCGCTGGTTTGTGGACGAGCGAGTGGTGCAAGTCTCGGGGGGCCGTGGGGGCGACGGGATGTGCGCCTTCCACAGCGAGCCCGCAAGGAGTTTGGGGGTCCCGACGGTGGCAACGGGGAAGGGGGGGCGACGTCATCATGGTCGGTAGGCACCCACCCCCCCTACCCCTCACCCCCCACACCCCCAACAATATTTATTGCGTGGCTAGGAGATGTTAGCGCACTCGCCTGGTATGCAGGAGGTCGTGAGTTCAATCCCGACCCTGATGCCTGCTGCTGTAATATGCACATATTGTTATCGGAGGATCAGTTTAACGCAAAGTTGTGATTATGTGTCTGTTGAAACGACTCCAGGAAGTGGCCCCAAAGCTTGCCGTAACGTAAGGGGCCGTGGTGATTGACAGCCAACGTCAGTTGAGCGTGGACAATTAGACCCAAGCCGAAACATAACATATAAAAAAGAATGTTGAACATTTTTTTTTAATGATATAGTATTGTCATCAGTATGACATAAGTATACCAAGTTTGCAGTCCATACCACATTGGGAAGTGGGTTAAAATTGACTTACAAGATTTGAGGATACAACAGACAGTGAGTTAATAGAAAGACCCATGTAGCCCAGTGGGCTGTACCCAGTAAAATGTGAAACTGTTGATGGTGTGCGTGTGTCCTCTTGCATTTGGGGAGCGGTAGTGTAGCGGTTAGCGCGCTGCGCTATGAACCCGCAACCCGGGTTTGATTCCCGCTCACGGCCAACACCAGTGACGATTATCTGAACCGGTCCGGGACCTCCCTAGGTCGACTCAGCCTCAAATGAGTACCTGGTGCGGTGTGTAGTAAACATCGCCGCTGGGAGACAAAGGCGGCCGAGCGTGGTGCTGGCACCCACCCCTCGTGTGCCGTGCCGGCCTTCACAGATGCTCGCTAACAGCACTTGCCCCTACAGTCTGTTAAGGCTACACGGGGGATCTTTGTCTTTGTACCAGCGGACAGAATGGTTCGCTCTCTGTCTGGGGTGTCCCGTCTCTACCGCGGACACGATGGGACTTCGGGTGGCTCGGACAAATGCTTCGGACGCAACGGCAAAGACAAATTCCTCCACGTACGTCTGTGTGTGCCGTGCCTCTGGCTGGCGTGCGTCTCTCAGCGCGTCCGTCTGTGTGTGTGTGTTTCTGTCTGTCTGTCTGTGTGTGTGTTTCTGTCTGTGTGTGTGTGTGTTTCTGTCTGTCTGTCNGTGTGTGTGTTTCTGTCTGTCTGTGTGTGTGTTTCTGTCTGTTTGTCTGTGTGTGTGTGTGTTTCTGTCTGTTTGTGTGTGTGTCTCGTAGGGTGTGTCTATGTGTGCGTGTTTCTGTCTGTCTGTCTGTGTGTGTGTTTCTGTCTGTCTGTGTGTGTTTCTGTCTGTCTGTCTGTGTGTGTGTTTCTGTCTGTCTGTGTGTGTGTGTTTCTGTCTGTTTGTCTGTGTGTGTGTGTGTTTCTGTCTGGTGTGTGTGTCTCGTAGGTGTGTCTATGTGTGCGTGTTTCTGTCTGTCTGTGTGTGTGTTTTTCTGTCTGTCTGTGTGTGTGTGTTTCTGTCTCTTTGTGTGTGTGTGTGTTTCTGTCTGTTTGTGTGTGTGTTTCTGTCTGTGTGTGTGTGTGTTTCTGTCTGTCTGTGGTGCTGTGCGTCTGGCTGGCGTGCGTCTCTCAGCGCGTCCGTCTGTGTGTGTGTTTCTGTCTGTCTGTCTGTTTGTGTGTGTGTGTCTCGTAGGGTGTGTCTATGTGTGAGTGTGTGTTTCTGTCTGTGTGTGTGTGTGTGTTTCTGTTTGTCTGTGTGTGTGTTTCTGTCTGTTTGTCTGTGTCTGTGTCTCGTAGGGTGTGTCTATGTGTGTGTGTTTCTGTCTGTCTGTGTGTGTGTTTCTGTCTGTCTGTCTATGTGTGTGTGTTTCTGTCTGTTTGTGTGTGTGTGTGTGTGTATATGTGTGTGTGTGTTTCTGTCTGTCTGTGTGTGTGTCTTTCTGTCTGTCTGTGTGTGCTGTGGGTGTGTCTGGTGTGTGTCTCGTAGTGTGTCTATGTGTGTGTGTGTTTCTGTCTGTGTGTGTTTGTGTGTCTGTGTCTCGTTGGGTGCGTCTATCTTTGTGTGTGTGTTTCTGTCTGTGTGTGTGTGTGTTTCTGTCTGTCTCTGTGTGTGTGTGTTTCGTTTGTCTGTGTGTGTGTCTGTAGTGTGTGTTTATGTGTGTGTTTCTGTCTGTCTGTCTGTGTGTTTCTGTCTGTCTGTGTGTGTGTGTCTCTATGTGTGTGTGTTTTTGTCTGTTTGTGTGTGTGTCTCGTAGGGTGTGTCTGTCTGTGTGTGTGTCTCTGTTTGTCTGTGTGTGTGTGTTTCTCTCTGTCTGTGTGTGTGTTCGTAGTGTGTGTCTATGTGTGTTCTGTCTGTGTGTGTGTGTCTCGTAGTGTGTGTCTGTGTGGTGTGTCTGTCGTGTGTGTCTCGTAGTGTGTCTATGTGTGTGTGTTTCTGTCTGTCTGTGTGTGTGTCTCGTAGGGTGTGTCTATGTGTGTGTGTGTTTCTGTGTGTGTGTGTCTCGTAGTGTGTGTTTGTCTGTGTGTGTGTGTTTCTCTCTGTCTGTGTGTGTGTTTCGTAGTGTGTGTCTATGTGTGTTTCTGTCTGTCTGTGTGTGTGTCTCGTAGTGTGTGTCTATGTGTGTGTGTGTGTTTCTGTCTGTCTGTGTGTGTCTCGTAGGTGTGTCTATGTGTGTGTGTGTTTCTGTCTGTGTGTGTCTCGTAGTGTGTGTGTCTTTGTGTGTGTGTTTCTGTCTGTGTGTGTGTGTGTGTCTCGTAGTGTGTGTCTATGTGTGTGTGTGTGTTTCTGTCTGTGTGTGTCTCGTAGTGTGTGTTTGTCTTGTGTGTGTGTTTCTGTCTGTGTGTGTGTGTGTCTCGTAGTGTGTGTCTATGTGTGTGTGTGTTGTCTGTCTGTCTGTGTGTGTCTCGTAGTGTGTGTTTGTCTTTGTGTGTGTTTGTTTCTGTCGTCTGTCTGTGTCGCGTGTGTCTCGTAGTGTGTGTTTGGCACAGTAGGGGGCACAGGTGGTGCATCAGCCAGTCATCTTAGTCATCTCAGTCAGTCGACCCGTGGCACCTGGGTCTGCCCCGTGACCTCCTGCCAGCGGGCGTTCGACACTTCACGTGCCTCAAAGTGCACCTAGCCTGGCACAAGCGCCGTGGTGACGTCACCGCCACTTAGTGACGAATGGCGGTTGTCGTTGTGCACGAGTGTACGGGGGCGGGGGGAGCGGTGGTGCAGTGATTAGCGCACTGCTCCACGAACACCGGTGACCCTAGTTCAGTTCCCGCCAACAACATCTGAACAGCTTTGGGCTTGCCCTAGGTCGACTCAGCCTCAAAGCGAGTGCCGCTCGGTCAACACGTGTCGCCCCCCCGGGTGCGGTTCTGGCCACACGGCCCCGACCTTGGGTGCCGCTCGCCAACGGCACTTGCCCCGACGGCGTGCGTGGCTACGCGGGTGACCTTTGCCCGTGTGTAGGTGCCGGTGGGCACGGTGGTACGTGAGGCGGGTTCCTTGGTGGCCGACCTCAGCGAGCAGGGCGAGGAGGTGGTGGTGGCGCGGGGGGGGGTCGGGGGGCGCGGCAACCACAGCTTCCTCACCAACGACAACCGGGCACCCACCACCACGGAGAAGGTGAACGCACACACGCACGTACGCACGTACGCACACATACGCACGTATACACGTACGCACACACACGCACGTACACACGTACGCACACGTACACACGTACGCACACACGTACACACGTAGACGTGTACACACGTACGCACACACGCACGTACACATGTACACATATACACACGTACACACGGCTGGGTACGGGTAGGGTACGGGTACGGCCGGGTACGGGTACCCGTTTGCGACCCTGGTGCGGCCGGGTATGGTACGGGTAAGGAATCAAACCCGTTTGCGACCTCGGGCCGCTGCCGGCTTGAGAGGCGCTCGCCGAAACATCATCGCCGCCTTTTGCCTGTGCAGGGAACGGAGGGAGAAGAGAGGACCCTGAAACTGGAAATCAGAACCATGGCTCACTTTGGCCTGGTGAGTCTCAGCGCGTCTGGCGACCAAGCGGGAAGAGGAGACCTAAGGTCACATGTTGGGGGGGGGACCGTGAGGGCACATCTATGGTCTCTGTGTGAGTCTGTGGGTCTCTGTGTGAGTCTGTGGGTCTCTGTGTGAGTCTGTGGGTCTCTGTGTGAGTCTGTGGGTCTCTGTGTGAGTCTGTGGGTCTCTGTGCGAGTCTGTGGGTCTCTGTGTGAGTCTATGGTCTCCGTGTGAGTCTGTGGGTCTCCGTGTGAGTCTGTGGGTCTCTGTGTGAGTCTGTGGGTCTACGTGCGAGTCTGTGGGTCTCTGTGTGAGTCTGTGGGTCTACGTGCGAGTATGTGGGTCTCTGTGTGAGTCTGTGAGTCTCTGTGTGAGTCTGTGGGTCTACGTGCGAGTATGTGGTCTCTGTGCGAGTCTGTGGGTCTACGTGCGAGTATGTGGGTCTCTGTGTGAGTCTGTGGGTCTCTGTGCGAGTCTGTGGGTCTCTGTGTGAGTCTGTGGGTCTACGTGCGAGTATGTGGGTCTCTGTGTGAGTCTGTGGGTCTCTGTGCGAGTCTGTGGGTCTCTGTGTGAGTCTGTGGGTCTACGTGCGAGTATGTGGGTCTCTGTGTGAGTCTGTGGGTCTCTGTGTGAGTCTGTGGGTCTACGTGCGAGTATGTGGGTCTCTGTGCGAGTCTGTGGGTCTACGTGCGAGTATGTGGGTCTCTGTGTGAGTCTGTGGGTCTCTGTGCGAGTCTGTGGGTCTCTGTGTGAGTCTGTGGGTCTACGTGCGAGTATGTGGGTCTCTGTGTGAGTCTGTGGTCTCTGTGTGAGTCTGTGGGTCTACGTGCGAGTATGTGGTCTCTGTGCGAGTCTGTGGGTCTCTGTGAGTCTGTGGGTCTCTGTGTGAGTCTATGGGTCTCTGTGTGATCCTGGGGTCTCTGTGTGAGTCTGTGGGTCTCTGGTGAGTCTGTGGGTCTCTGTGTGAGTCTGTGGGTCTCTGTGTGAGTCTGTGGTCTCTGTGTGAGTGGGTCTCTGTGTGAGTCTGTGGGTCTCTGTGTGAGTCTGTGGGTCTCTGTGTGAGTTGTGGGTCTCTGTGTGAGTCTGTGGGTCTCTGTGTGAGTCTGTGGGTCTCTGTGTGAGTCTGTGGGTCTCTGTGTGAGTCTGTGGGTCTCTGTGTGAGTCTCTATGTGAGTATGGGTCTCTTTGGTCTGTGAGTCTCTGTGAGTCTGGGGTCTACGTGCGAGTATGTGGGTCTCTGTGCGAGTCTGTGGGTCTACGTGCGAGTATGTGGGTCTGTGTGAGTCTGTGGGTTTGTGCGAGTCTGTGGGTCTGTGTGAGTCTGTGGGTCTGTGCGAGTATGTGGGTCTCTGTGTGAGTCTGTGGGTTTGTGCGAGTCTGTGGGTCTCTGTGTGAGTCTGTGGGTCTGTGCGAGTATGTGGTCTCTGTGTGAGTCTGTGGGTCTCTGTGTGAGTCTGTGGGTCTGTGCGAGTATGTGGGTCTCTGTGCGAGTCTGTGGGTCTGTGCGAGTATGTGGGTCTCTGTGTGAGTCTGTGGTCTCTGTGCGAGTCTGTGGGTCTCTGTGTGAGTCTGTGGGTCTACGTCGAGTATGTGGGTCTCTGTGTGAGTCTGTGGGTCTCTGTGTGAGTCTGTGGGTCTACGTGCGAGTTGTGGGTCTCTGTGCGAGTCTGTGGGTCTCTGTGTGAGTCTGTGGTCTCTGTGTGAGTCTATGGGTCTCTGTGTGGTGGGTCTGTGTGAGTCTGTGGGTCTGTGAGTCTGTGGGTCTCTGTGTGAGTCTGTGGGTCTCTGTGTGAGTCTGTGGGTCTCTGTGTGAGTCTGTGGGTCTCTGTGGGTCTCTGTGAGTATGTGGGTCTCTGTGTGAGTCTGTGGGTCTCTGTGTGAGTCTGTGGGTCTCTGTGTGAGTCTGTGGGTCTCTGTGTGAGTCTGTGGGTCTGTGTGAGTCTGTGGGTTCTATGTGAGTCTCTGTGTGAGTCTGTGGGTCTCTGTGTGAGTCTGTGGGTCTCTGTGTGAGTCTGTGGGTCTCTGTGTAAGTCTGTGTCTCTGTGTGAGTCTGTGGGTCTCTGTGTGAGTCTGTGAGTCTGTGGGTCTTGAGTCTCTGTGTGAGTCTGTGGGTCTCGGTGTGTGAGTCTGTGGGTCTCTGTGTGAGTCTGTGGTCTCTGTGTGGTCTATGGGTCTGTGTGAGTCTATGGGTCTGTGTGAGTCTGTGGTCTGTGTGAGTCTGTGGGTCTCTGTGTGAGTCTATGGGTCTCTGTGTGAGTCTATGGTCTCTGTGTGAGTCTCTGGGTCTCTGTGTGAGTCTGTGGGTCTCTGTGTGAGTCTGTGGGTCTCTGTGTGAGTCTGTGGGTCTCTGTGTGAGTCTGTGGGTCTCTGTGTGAGTCTGTGGGTCTCTGTGTGAGTCTGTGGGTCTCTGTGTAAGTCTGTGGGTCTCTGTGTGAGTCTGTGGTCTCTGTGTGTGAGTCTGTGGGTCTCTGTGTGAGTCTCTGGGTCTCTGTGTGAGTCTGTGGGTCTCTGTGTGAGTCTGTGGGTCTCTGTGTGAGTCTGTGGGTCTCTGTGTGAGTCTATGGGTCTCTGTGTGGTGGGTCTCTGTGTGAGTCTGTGGGTCTCTGNGTGAGTCTTTGGGTCTCTGTGTGAGTCTATGGGTCTCTGTGTGAGTCTATGGGTCTCTGTGTGAGTCTGGGTCTCTGTGTGAGTCTGTGGGTCTCTGTGTGAGTCTGTGGGTCTCTGTGAGTCTGTGGGTCTCGTGTGAGTCTGTGGGTCTCTGATCTGTGGGTCTCTGTGTGAGTCTATGGGTCTCGTGTGAGTCTGGGGTGTGAGTCTCTGGGTCTCTGTGTGAGTCTGGGGTTCTGTGTGAGTCTGTGGGTCTCTGTGTGAGCTGTGGGTTGTGTGAGTCTGTGGGGTCTCTGTGTGAGTCTGTGGGTCTCTGTGTGAGTCTGTGGGTCTCCGTGTGCGTNCCGGCCTTGAGTCGCTNCTCGCACTCAGTTGCTCTCAACAGTCTGNTGGAGGCCGGGGTGTCTTTGTCACTCGNCCCCCCCCCCAGGTGGGCNCAATGTGGGAAGTCTAGTNCCGACTGGGCGCTGACCCGCTGCCGGCCGTGGCGACTCACCCTTCACCCGCGAGTGCANGTCCTCTGGAATACCGCGACTCACCAATCAGCCGGTCATCCGCTCACCTCCACCACCACTGTCCACCACCTCACCACCACTCCACCACACCACCACGTCCACCACCTCCACCACTACCTCCACCACACCNCCACCACCACCTACCTCCACCACCACNTTCACCACCANCACCTCCACCACCACCCCACCCACCACGTCACCACCTACCACCACCACTCCATCACCACCCCACCACCACCTCCACCACCCCACCCACTCCACCACCACCTCCACCACCNCCACCACCTCCACNCACCNCCACCTCCACCACCACCATCCACCACCACCCCACCACCTCCACCACCCTTCCACCACCACCACCACCCCACATCCACCACCACCTCCACCACTCCACCACCACCACCTGCACCACCTCCACCANCACCACCTCCACCACCACCACCACCTCCACCACCACCTCCACCACCACCACCTCCACCACCTTCCACTCCACTCACCACCACCACCNCTACCACTCCCNCCACCACCACCTCCACCACCTCCACACCTCCACCCACCTCCTCCACCACCTCCACCACCTCCCACCACCACCTCCACCACTCTACCACCACCACCCACCACCTCCCCACCACCACCACCATCCACCACTCACCACCCCACCACCACCTCACCACCACCACTCCACCACCACCTCCTCTCCACACCACCACCTCCACCACCTCCACCACCTNCACCACCACCCCACCACCTACCACCACTCCACCACCTCCACCACTACCTCCACCACCACCACCTCCACCACCCCTCACCACCTCACCACCACCNCCACCACCACCCACCCACCCCCCACCACCTCCACCACCACCCCACCACCAACAACAACAACTGCCATTCGCCACTAAGTGGCGGTGACATCACCACGACGCTTGTGCCAGGCCAAGTGCACCTTGAGCCACGTGAAGTGTCACTGGCAGGAGGTCACGGACAGACCCAGCAGGTGCCACGGGTCGACTGACCGAGATGACCGAGATGACTGGCTGATGCACCACCTGTGCCCCCTACTGTGCCAATTTGCTGTGCTTAGCCACCCGGCGTTGTTGTTGGAGGGTGACTGCCTCCAACTGCCCAGTAGCGTCCGTCATGAGCCTGCTCCACAGAGGCTGATCTTGACACCGCTGGTACCAGTCATCGGCAAGTCCACTCAGCTCCACATCCTCATTCTCTGACATGGGATTCTGTAGACGATGAGAGTGGGCCTGTCGCTTTTTCTCAGCCAGCCTGAACACCTCCTCTGTCAGCCAGGGTCTCTGGGGAGGTCTGGACCGCGTACCTAAAGCAGCCATTGCAGCTGCATGAGTCACAGTCCTAAACCTTGCCCATTTACCCTCGACATCAGGAGGAGTGGGGGACGATGCCAACCCCAGCCGCAAGCGATGATGAAATTTCATCAGCTAGCTGAGACCAGGCCACTATGGGTTTGAATAGGGTCCTGGGTGTACACCCACCACTGGAGTGGAAGAATGGCAGGCACATCTTACAGATGACTAGTCGATGGTCAGAGGGCAGATCAGCTCCATGGTAGGTCCTGGTGTCAAGGACATGGGCCCGCATCCGCTGTTCCATTACTCTGAAGTCTAGCAGATGTTCTTGCTTGGACCCGGCATGTATCCATGATGTTGTGTGGATATGCCGATGCCAGAACAGCGTGTTGGTAATTACAAGGGCTGCACAACAATCTAGCAGCCTCCTACCGTTGTTATTGAGCTGATCTGGCCCATGTCTTCCAATCACTCTAGACCAGGTGCCAGCATCATGACCAATTCGGGCATTGAAGTCACCCAACAAGATGACTCTATCCCGAGGGGCCACTTTAGCCAGCAACCTGTGACAGGAGGTCATAGAAGGCATCTGACTCATCGGCCTTGCCTGCATCCCTCCACGGATGTTCATCTTCGGTGGAGGCATAAGTAACCACGACCACCACTCCTCGCCTCCGGTTGATGGAAGGTGAGCCCAAAGTTGCCTGGGGCTTACAGCTTCCCACACCTCACCGCCACGCTCCCATGCCCCTTCATTCTTTTCTTCAGAAGAAGAGCCACTCCTTGTTGTTTGGCATTCTCCTGCCCCGAGTAGAGGACTGTCCACCCTCATGGTGGCAGGAGCCAGAGCCAGTCCACCGGACCTCCAGAATACCACAAAGATCCAGGCGGTACCGGTCCAGCTCCCGACAGAGGAGTGGCAGCCTCTCCTCCGCAGTGAGCGTGGCCATCTGTAGTGGCTTTTCGTTGTTTCTGGAGGAGCCCCAAGGGTAAGGATTCAGTCTCCTGGCTCCGCCAATTGGGGTTTGGCCAAGAGACGTCATAGACGCCTTTCCCCCCGGGGCCTCCGGCACAAGCTTAATAAGNTTTTTACATCGTAGTTAGTGGTAGTTAATTGAAGGTGGAGGGGTTACCATCCCCTCGCACCCGTCCAGAGCCCCCGTTTGGCCGCTGTGGTGGCTACAAACGCAGAGGGGAATGGCCAATCTAAGTTGTCCCTCCCCCCACGCACTGCCCACCACAGCGTTGCCGTCCGGCACCACGAGGAGGTAGGGGGTTGNTTTTGCCGGACNACCACCACCACCACCAACACCTCCACCACCAACACCTCCACCACTACCACCACCAGCTCCACCACCACCTCCACCACCATCATCATCACCACCACCACCAGCACCACCTCTACCACCACCTGTAAAGCACTTTGATCCCTTGTGCGATTGCTTTCTTGTAGAAAAATAAACCCCCGAGTTTACCATGTTTACATTATAGCATTGCACGATTACTACAGCATTAAAAACGCGCGAATATTTCTCACAACCGCCATCCTCTCTCTCCCTCCCCACCACCACCCCCGTCCACACCAACACAACACCACCACCCCCACCACCACCACCCCCACCACCACCACCACCACCCCACCCTGGCCACACCACCACCCCACCACCCCCACCACCACCACCACCCCACCACCCCACCACCACCACCCCACCCCCACCACCACCACCACCCCACCACCACCACCACCCCCACCACCACCACCACNCCCACCACCACCACCACCACCCCACCACCCCCCACCCACAGTGGCCGACATCCCCGGCATCGTGGTGGGTGCGCACGCGGACGCGGCCTGGGCCTCTCCTTCCTGCGCCACGTGGAGCGTTGCCGCGCGCTGCTCTACGTCGTGGACCTGTGCGGCGCCGGCGCCGCCGCCCCCGCCCGCCGCCTCTCCGAGCTGCGGCGCGAGCTGCTCCTCCACGACCCCTCGCTGGCGCTGGCGCCGCACGCCGTCGTAGGCGCCAAGCTCGACCTGCCGGGGCACGGGAGGCGCTGGCGCGGCTACGCGACGAGCTGGCGGCGGCGGCGGAGGAGGGCGGTGGCGTAGGAACGGAAGCCGCCGCCGTGGTCGTCCTCGGCGTGTCGGCGAAGACCGGCGAGAACGTGGGAGCCTGGCGGCGCTGCTGAGGCGGGAGTTTGACGGCGCGGAGGAGAAGGAGGAGTAGCAGGGGTGGGTGGGCACGCCGCGTGGACATGACGACACCCACCCCACCACCCCCGTGTAGCTGTAACAGGCTGTAGGGGCAAGTGCTGTTAGCGAGTAGCAGCTGCGAAGGTCGGCACTGTGGCACGCGAGGGGGTGGGTGGTCAGCACCACGCCCCGGTCGCCTTTGTCTCCCAGTGCCGATGTTTACTACACGCCGCACGCACACCTACGCACGCACACCTACGCACGCACACCTATGCACGCACACCTACGCACGCACACCTACGCATGCACACCTACGCACGCACACCTACACACACACACATACACACGCACCTATGCACGCGAGCACGCACCAAAACGCACGCGCTACACACATACACACGGACACCTACACACCTACACACGCACGCACACCGACATGCATATACACACGCACCTACGCACGCGCTACACACACACACGTGCGCGTACCACGTGCGGCTATGTTGCTGACGCGATCGCCTTGCACCGTGTGATGGACCCCCCCCCCAGCTACACGTGTAGTAGCTACAACACGTGTAGTAGCTACACGTGTAGTAGCTACACGTGTAGTAGCTACACACGTGTAGTAGCTACACATGTGTAGTAGCTACGGACCCCGCACTTTCGAGGGCCCAGCGCTAAATGCTTTCGAGCGGTTCAGTGATTCCGCACTTGCTCTATTACCATAGTACTATACCGCCTTCGACTTTTATGAACGACTGGATGTTTAAGGTTAGCGATTTGTCATTACCTGGTTGTATAGCAAATAAAAAAATACAATTACAGTAAAACCTGTACTGTACTATGCAATTAAACATTTTGTGCGTTTTAATATTTACGTGTTTTCATAATGTAGGTCCCCTTTATAACATCATGTGACAGGCCCGCACCAACTTCTTCCGGCACTGGGAACGGGGCCTTCCATTGAGACCGCTGACCCAGCGCAGGTCAAGTGAGTCAGTAGCCCTGTGCCATCCGGCCGAATGGAATGTCTCTCGTTGTTGTTTGGGCCGCGTTTCTCGGTGCCCAGTCTGCAGGTGCTTCTCCGTCGCTGTCTTGCGCTGGGTAAACCCAAGTCTCAGTGGTGGCTGTCAGTAGGGCTGAACGATTAGTCGGTTTCAAATCGAAATGACAATTTGAAACAATGCGATTCGAAAAACGCAAAGGCTGCGATTTTTTGCGATTTGAAAAGTCCCATTACTTATTGGAATTTTTTATTTTTTTTATAATTTTAACTTTATTCTTTAAATTAACAATTGTTATATGTTTGATTGTTCTATTTATACTCTTTGGTTTTTCGGTAAAGTCACATAGGTAAAAATTTTTTTAAATGAAAACATTTTTATAAATACACGTTGGAAGCAATTCTTATCTTTTAAGTTCTCGTCTTTGCATTAGAATATATAGAGCAGTTCATATTTTGATGGCATCACGTGGCAATGCTCCATCACATGTTCTAAATCTATTACACAGTGAATATTGAACTGAAGCTTGACTTCTATTTTTTATCGCAAATCAATTCGCAATCGCAACATCTGTCAGTAAAATCACAATTCGATATTCCCCCAAATCGTTCAGCCCTAGCTGTTAGTCCCCGACATAGATGTCTGGGTGTGGGAGGGTGTGGGCAGGGCATGCTGTTCCCAGCTCACACAGGGTGTCTTGAGGAGGTGGCTGTTCACCAGGTGACTTGTGGTGCTGTCGGTTCGGACGTAGGTGGCCCGGCCTCGCTTGGCGTGTCCGCGGTAGCGGCCCGGCCTCTTCCGTCACCAGTGTGGAGGTTTCCTGCAGTGGAGCGTTGGGCAGCGACGACTTGAGCATTGATAATGTTTTTTTACCCTTCTATTTGGCAACAAAACTGACACCTTATTTACAAGGAGTCATGTTTGCATAGACCACAATACCTCCGCTTGGATGACATCAGAGGTCGCAACCGAGTACCCGTACCCTACCCGATACCCGGCTACCCGTACCCGGCTGGGTACAGGTACGGGTACCCGTTTGCGACCCTGGTGCGGCCGGGTACGGGTAAAGAATCAAAACCCGTTTGGGACCTCTGGATGACATTGATTCGGAGGATTCGGAGGGCTGCGGTCCCGCTGCGATGTGATCTTGGGTGGTTCCCTTCCGGCTTTTGGCGACGTCGGCAAGGATTTTGGGGGCTCTTCCCCGAAGCTTCTCATAGGCTTTAGTCTGCTTTAGTCCCATAAATATCTTGATTTTGGAGCTTTCGTGACTGCAGGAATTATTCTTTGGTTCTTTCGGTAAAGTCACGTATGAAGATAAAATAATAAATTAAATAATAGCGTTTTTTTTGTGCCGATACGTGTCCTCTCTCTCTGTGTATCTTTATGATGTCTGTCTGCTTATATGTCTGTCTAGAGTTTTCTGGTTAGATTTTTGTTGCTATTTCTTTTATACCTGATGATGATTGCTTGTGTTGCAATCGAAACGTCGTAGTATGCTATTATTTAATTTATTATTTTATCTTTATACGTGACTTTACCGAAAGAACCAAAGAATAATCCATAAATATGCTAAATTCCTCTTGATATGCAAATTCTTTTGTCAAGGCGCTCTTCCCCCTCCATCCCAGCTTAAATAGTCGCTCCAAGCCTGGGCTTGCATTCAGACTCTGTCTCCTCGACAGACCTGTTCTCCACCTGAGGACGGCTGCTTGCGTTGTGGCCGAAACGTCGTGAGAATTATTGTATTATGTTTTATTTTATTATTGTATTATTTCCATTCTACGTGACTTTACCGAAAGAACCAAGAAGATGAATCCCTGCAGTCACGAAAGCTTAAAATCGAAATTTAATATTTATTATGTTTTATTTTTATTATTGTATTATTTCCATTCTACGTGACTTTACCGAAAGAACCAAGAAGATGAATCCTGCAGTCACGAAAGCTTTAAATCGAAATGTAATATTTAATTTTTATTATTTTATTATTTCCATTCTACGTGACTTTACCGAAAGAACCAGGAAGATGAATCCCTGCAGTCACGAAAGCTTCTCTTATGCTTTAGTCTGCTTGTTCGGGACTGAACTGGCAACTGTGAACGCTGATCCATCGCTCCCCGTCAGCAATGTCTGGCCCCAAATATTTCAACGCCACTCCCACCCCCGCTCCCCTCCCCTCCCGGCCGCCGCTCTCCACGGCTATAAAAAGCTTCTCGGCGGATGACCCCAGTGCCAGATGTCCTGAACCGAGACTCTCTCAAGGAGGTGATTCCGGGAGGCTCGAAATCCAGCTCACCCCACCGCACCCCCCGGGGCAAGGGAGACGTCTCAAGGAGCCCACGACTACCAACAACAACCACCACGACCACCACCACCACCACCACGATGGTCCTCCCAGCCCTGAGCGCCGAGCCGACCTTCAAGAAGCTCTGCGAGTGGCACGCGGCAAACGCCTCCGCCCTGCACATGCGCACGCTCTTCCACGATGACCCGAAGCGCTTCGACAAGTTCAGGTGAGCAGCAGTAGCAGCAGCAGCAGTAGCAGCAGCAGTAGCAGCAGCAGTAGCAGCAGTCGTAGTAGCAGTAGCAGCAGTAGTAGTAGTATNAGCAGCAGCAGCAGCAGCAGTCGTAGTAGCAGTAGCAGCAGCAGCAGTAGTAGCAGCAGTAGCAGTAGCAGCAAGCAGCAGCAGTAGCAGCAGCAGTAGCAGTAGTAGCAGCAGCAGCAGTAGTAGCAGCAGTAGCAGTAGCAGCAGTAGCAGCAGCAGTAGCAGCAGCAGTAGCAGCAGTAGTAGTAGTAGCAGCAGTAGCAGCAGCAGCAGTAGCAGTAGCAGCAGCAGTAGCAGCAGTCGTAGTAGCAGTAGCAGCAGTAGTAGTATCAGCAGCAGTGGTAGCAGCAGCAGTCGTAGTAGCAGTAGCAGCAGCAGCAGTAGTAGCAGCAGTAGCAGCAGTAGCAGCAGCAGTAGTAGTAGCAGCAGCAGTAGCAGCAGTAGCAGCAGCAGTAGTAGCAGTAGCAGCAGTAGCAGCAGTAGCAGCAGCAGTAGCAGCAGTAGTAGCAGCAGCAGTAGTAGCAGCAGCAGTAGTAGCAGCAGCAGCAGCAGCAGTAGTAGCAGCAGCAGTAGCAGTAGTAGTAGCAGCAGTAGTAGCAGCAGCAGTAGTAGTAGCAGCAGTAGTAGCAGCAGCAGTAGCAGCAGTAGCAGCAGTAGTAGCAGCAGCAGTAGTAGCAGCAGTAGCAGCAGTAGCAGCAGTAGTAGCAGCAGCAGCAGTAGCAGCAGTAGGAGCAGCAGCAGTAGTAGCAGTAGTAGCAGCAGCAGTAGCAGCAGTAGCAGCAGTAGCAGCAGCAGCAGCAGTAGCAGCAGCAGTAGTAGCAGCAGTAGTAGCAGTAGTAGCAGCAGTAAGCAGCAGCAGTAGCAGTAGTAGCAGCAGCAGTAGCAGCAGTAGCAGCAGTAGGAGCAGCAGCAGTAGCAGCAGTAGTAGCAACAGCAGTAGTAGCAGCAGCAGTAGCAGCAGTAGTAGCAGCAGGAGCAGCAGTAGTAGCAGCAGCAGTAGCAGCAGTAGCAGCAGCAGTAGCAGCAGTAGTAGCAGCAGTAGCAGTGAGCAGCAGCAGTAGTAGCAGCAGCAGTAGTAGCAGCAGTAGCAGCAGCAGTAGTAGCAGTAGCAGCAGCAGTAGCAGCAGCAGTAGTAGCAGCAGTAGGAGTAGTACTAGCAGCAGTAGCAACAGCAGCAGCAGTAGTAGCAGCAGCAGTAGCAGCAGCAGTAGCAACAGCAGTAGCAGCAGTAGCAGTAGTAGCAGCAGCAGCAGTCGTAGTAGCAGTAGTAGCAGCAGCAGCAGTCGTAGTAGCAGCAGCAGCAGTAGCAGCAGCAACAGCAGCAGTAGTAGCAGCAGCAGCAGCAGTAGTAGCAGTAGCAGCAGCAGTAGCAACAGCAGTAGCAGCAGTAGTAGCAGTAGCAGCAGCAGCAGAAGTAGCAGCAGTAGCAGCAGCAGAAGTAGCAGCAGAAGTAGCAGCAGCAGTGCTGTGTTTGTGTGCATGCAATGTGTGTGTGTGCAGTGTCTGTGTGCAGTGTGTGTATCGGTGCGCATGCAATGTCTGTGTGCGGTGTGTTGATGTGTGTGTGCGTGCAATGTGTGTGTGTGTAATGTATGTGTGTGTGTTGATTTGTGTGTGCATGCAGTATGTTGATGTGTAGTGTGTGTGTGTGCAAGCAATGTGTGTGTGTAATGTCTGTGTGTGTGTGCAGTGTCTGTGTGTGTAATGTGTGTGTGTGCAATGTCTGTGTGTGTGTGCAACATCTGCGTGTGTGCGTGTGCAACATCTGTGTGTGTGTGCTGTGTGTGTGTCTGCGTGTGTGTGTGTGCGTACAACATCTGCGTGTGTGCGTGTGCAACATCTGTGTGTGTGTGTCTGTGTGTGTGTCTGCGTGTGTGCAATGTCTGTGTGCAACATCTGTGTGTGTGTGTGCTGTGTGTGTGTCTGCGTGTGTGTGTGTGTGCAACATCTGCGTGTGTGCGCGTGCAACATCTGTGAGCGACGATTATCTGAACCGGTCCTGGGTTTCCCCGAGGTCGTCTCAGCCTCAAACGAGTAACCTGCCCCCACGTGTAAACAACATCGCCACTGGGGAGACAAAGGCGGCCGGGCGTGGTGCTGCTACCCACCCCTCGTGTGTCGTAGCGCCGTCCGTCGCAGGTGCCGCTCGGCACTTTGCGAACGGCGCTTGCCCCTCTCGCAGCCTGTAGCAGGCTGTAGCAGGCTGTAGCAAGCTGCTACAGGCTGTAGCAGGCTGTATCAGGCTGTAGCAGGCTGTTTCAGACTGTTGCAAGCTGTTGCAGGCTGTAGCAGGCACTAGCAGGCTGTAGCAGGCTGTATCAGGCTGAAACAGGCTGTAGCAGCCTGTTGAAAGCTGTTCCAGGCTGTAGCAACCTGTAGCAGGCTGTAGCAGCCTGTAGCAGCCTGTAGCAGGCTGTAGCAGCTTGTTGCAAGCTGTTGCAGGCTGTAGCAGCTTGTTGCAGGCTGTTAGCAGGCTGTCGCAGGCTGTCGCAGGCTGTTGCAGGCTGTAGCAGGCTTTTGCAGGCTTTTGCAGGCTGTAGCAGGCTGTATCAGGCTGTATCAGGCTGTTTCAGACTGTTGCAAGCTGTTGCAGGCTGTAGCAGGCACTAGCAGCCTGTAGCAGACTGTAGCAGCCTGTAGCAGGCACTAGCAGGCTGTAGCAGGCTGTCACAGACTGTCGTAGGCTGTCGCAGACTGTCGTAGGCTGTAGCAGGCTGTTGCAAGCTGTAGCAGGCTGTAGCAGGCACTAGCAGGCTGTAGCAGGCTGTCACAGACTGTCGTAGGCTGTCGCAGACTGTCGTAGGCTGTATCAGGCTGTTTCAGACTGTTGCAAGCTGTTGCAGGCTGTAGCAGGCACTAGCAGCCTGTAGCAGACTGTAGCAGCCTGTAGCAGGCACTAGCAGGCTGTAGCAGCCTGTTGCAAGCTGTAGCAGGCTGTAGCAGGCTGCTGCAGGTTGTAGCAGGCTGTTGCAAGATGTCACAGGCTGTAGCAGGCTGTCGCAGGCTGTTGCAAGCTGTCGCAGGCTGTAGCAGCCTGTTGCAAGCTGCCCAGACTGTCGCAGGCTGTCGCAGGCTGTAGCAGCCTGTTGCAAGCTGTTGCAGGCTGTAGCAGCCTGTTGCAAGCTGTTCCAGGCTGTGGCAGGCTGTAGCAGCCTGTTGCAAGCTGTTCCAGACTGTCGCAGGCTGTAGCAGCCTCTTGCAAGCTGCCCAGACTGTCGCAGGCTGTCGCAGGCTGTAGCAGCCTGTTGCAAGTTGTAGCAGGCTGTTGCAGGCTGTAGCAGGCTGTGTTTTTTATCTGCCTGCGTGCTGTCTGCTGGAACCCGAGACCCGCTGGTGAGACTTGCTGACTTAGGGGTCCGGCTAATTTGGGTGCCCAACCTTTGGGCGAGTTATTTAATTATTAACGCGGCTATTTCTGACCGAGTGTAGGGTTGGTGACCCTGACAATTATAATATAATATCGTGTGTGTGTGTGGGTGTGTGTGTATATGTGTGTGTGTGTATATATAGGAGGGGCAGACACTTGAAACTGCGCTCAGTGCCTATGTAAGGGTGTCTGGGGTGTGCGTGTCTGTCTGGGTGTGTCTGTGTGGGTGTGTGTCTGTGTGTGTCTGTCTGGGTGTATCTGTGTGGGTGTGTGTCTGCGTGGGTGTGTCTGTGTGGGTGTGTCTGTCTGTGTGGGTGTGTCTGTGTGGTGTGTGTCTGTGTGTGTCTGTGTGTGTCTGTGTGGGTGTGTGTGTCTGTGTGTGTGTGTGTGTGTGTCTGTGTGTGTGTGTCTGGGTGTGTGTGGGTGTGTGTGTGTGTGTGTGTCTGTGTGTGTCTGTGTGTGTGTCTGTGTGGGTGTGTGTGTCTGTGTGTGTGTGGGTGTGTCTGTGTGTGTGTCTGTGTGGGTGTGTGTGTCTGTGTGTGTCTCTATGGGTGTCGGTGTGTGGGGAGCGGTGGTATAGCGGTTAGCACGCTACGCTATGAACCCGAGTAAGATTCCCGCTCACGGCCAACATCAGTGATGAAAATCTGAAGCATGTTCTGGGCCTCCCCCAGGTCGACTCGGCCATAAATGAGTCCCTGGCGCGGTGTGTTGAAAGCGTCACCACTGGGGCGGCCGGGACCCGGCTCTGGCCACACCGCCTCTCACAGCGTGCGACGTTCCGGCCTTCGTAGGGGCCGCTCGCGAACGGCTCTTGCCCCAACAGTCTGCTCAAGGCTACCCGGGCGACCTTTGTCTTTGTGTAGCACGGTGCTGAAGACCGAGGATGGGGAGCTCCTCTTTGACTACTCTAAGAACCTCATCAATGAAGAGGTGATGAAGATGCTCGTGGACATGGTGAGGACACCGCCAACACCTGCAGAGAGACACTGCACTGCCGTGCAGTCCATCAGCCAGTCCATCAGCTGGTCCATCAGTCAGTCCATCAGCTGGTCCATCAGTCAGTCCATCAGTCAGTCCATCAGTCACTCCATCAACCAGTCCATCAGTCAGTCCATCAGCTGGTCCATCAGTCACTCCATCAACCAGTCCATCAACCAGTCCATCAGCTGGTCCATCAGTCAGTCCATCAACCAGTCCATCAGCTGGTCCATCAGTCACTCCATCACCAGTCCATCAGTCAGTCCATCAGCTGGTCCATCAGTCACTCCATCAACCAGTCCATCAACCAGTCCATCAGCTGGTCCATCAGTCAGTCCATCAGCCAGTCCATCAACCAGTCCATCAGCTGGTCCATCAGTCAGTCCATCACTGGTCCATCAGCTGGTCCATCAGTCAGTCCATCAGCACCCAGTCCATCAGTCAGTCCATCATCCAGTCCATTAGTCAGTTCATCAGTCAGTCCATCATCCAGGTCATGAGTCAGTCCATCAGTCAGTCCATCAGTCAGTCCATCATCCGGTCATGAGTCAGTCCATCAGTCAGTCCATCAGTCAGTCCATCATCCCGGTCATGAGTCAGTCTATCAGTCAGTCCATCATTCAGTCCATCAGTCAGTCCATCAGTCAGTCCATCAGTCAGTCCATCAGTCAGTCCATCATCCCGGTCATGAGTCAGTCCATCAGTCAGTCCATCAGTCAGTCTATCAGTCAGTCCATCATTCAGTCCATCAGTCAGTCCATCAGTCAGTCCATCATTCAGTCCATCAGTCAGTCCATCAGTCAGTCTATCATCCAGGCCATGAGCCCGTCCATCAGTCAGTCCATCAGCCGGTTCATCAGTCAGTCCATCATTCAGTCCATCAGTCAGTCCATCAGTCAGTCTATCATCCAGGCCATGAGTCAGNCCATCAGTCAGTCCATCAGTCAGTCCATCATCCCGGTCATGAGTCAGTCCATCAGTCAGTCATCATCAGTCCATCAGTCAGTCTATCAGTCAGTCCATCCAGTCCATCAGTCAGTCCATCATCCAGGCCATGATCAGTCCATCAGTCAGTCCATCAGTCAGTCCATCATCCAGGTCATGAGTCAGTCCATCAGTCAGTCCATCAGTCAGTCCATCAGTCAGTCTATCAGTCAGTCCATCATTCAGTCCATCATTCAGTCCATCAGCCAGTCCATCATCCAGTCCATCAGTCAGTCCATCAGTCAGTCTATCATTCAGTCCATCAGTCAGTCCATCAGTCAGTCATCAGTCAGTCCATCATTCAGTCCATCAGTCAGTCCATCAGTCAGTCCATCATTCAGTCCATCAGTCAGTCCATCAGTCAGTCTATCATCCAGGCCATGAGCCCGTCCATCAGTCAGTCCATCAGCCTTATCAGTCAGTCCATCAGTCAGTCCATCAGTCAGTCCATCAGCCAGTCATCAGTCAGTCCATCAGTCAGTCCATTAGCTTGTCCATCAGCCAGTCAGCCTGCGGGCAGCTCAGCCAGTCTTGGGTCAATTGGTCACCGCACCAACTCGGCCTCAATGAGTACCTGGTGCGTGTGTAAACATCGCCACTGGGGAGACAAAGGCGGCCGGGCGTGGTGCTGGCCACCCACCCCCTCGTGTGCCACAGTGCCGGTTGCCTTCATAGGTGGCGCGGGGTGTAGTGTTTATTGACAAGGATCGATTATAATTGCAACTCGCACTCCTCTACCATAGTACAGGGGCTTGTTTTTGTTAGTTGGGGGTTAGATCGCATAAATCAATGCCGTAATTATAATAAATAATATTCAAATATGCTCCAAATTCCCCACAATATATTGCTATNAAAATAGATTTCTGTTTATATGATTGTGGTTATGGTTGTACTTTATTAATCCCTAATCTCTGCCATTACATACAATGAAACAAGAAAAGGTAAAAAAAACAGAGCAATGTATTACAATACACTATTAGACATTATTGTNAAAAAAAAATTTTAATGTCCATCCTATGTGTAGTGATTTTTTTAATATTTTAGGCAGGAAATTAGTTTTCAAATTTATAAAAAAAAAAATTNGGGGGGGGGGCCCCACACCCCCTGGAAGATTTGNCCCCCCCCCCCCCCCCCAATGTTGACTCCATGGCTACGGCATAAATACACGTGCCGTTAAACCCGCCACCACCTGCACGGCCTATTGCCAATGTTTGATTCACGTGAATGGAACTGTGGAAATTCGGCCCCGGGGGGGGGGGGGGGGTGTGANGGGGGCACGTGGTGCTGCCCCCACCCCCTGCCCTTCGTGTGCCGTGCCGGCCGCCCTTGGTAGACGCTGCCCCTCGCGAACGACACTCGCCCCCCAGCTGCTCGCACTCGTTCACTCATTCATTCACTCATTCACCCATTCATTCACTCATTCACCCATTCATTCACCCATCCATTCACGAACTCATTCACCCATTCAATCACCCATTTATTCACTCATTCATTCACTCATTCACCCATTCATTCACCCATCCATTCACTCATTCACGAACTCATTCACCCATTCAATCACCCATTTATTCACTCATCATCACCCATTCATTCACTCATTCACCCATTCATTCACTCATTCACCCATTCATTCACCCATCCATTCACTCATTCACGAACTCATTCACCATTCATTCACCCATCCATTCACTCATTCATGAACTCATTCACCCATTCAATCACCCATTTATTCACTCATTCATTCACTCATTCACTCATTCACCCATTCATTCACTCACCCATTCATTCACCCATCCATTCACGAACTCATTCACCCATTCATCACCCATTATTCACTCATTCACCCATTCATTCACTCATTCAATCACCCATTCATTCACTCATTCATTCATTCACTCATTCACTCATTCACGAACTCATTCACCCATTCATTCACCCATCCATTCACGAACTCATTCACCCATTCAATCACCCATTTATTCACTCATTCACCCATTCATTCACTCATTCACTCATTCACCCATTCATTCACTCATTCACCCATTCATTCACCCATCCATTCACTCATTCACGAACTCATTCACCAATTCAATCACCCATTTATTCACTCATTCACCCATTCAATCACCCATTTATTCACTCATTCACCCATTCATTCACTCATTCACCCATCCATTCACCCATCCATTCACTTCATTCACCCATTCATTCACTCATTCATTCACCTATTCATTCACTAATTCATTCGCCAATTCTTTCACCCATTTATTCACCATTCATTCGCTCATTTTTTCACCCATTCATTCGCTCATTCACCCATCCATTCACTCATTCATTCATTCACCAATTCATTCACTCATTCATTCACTCATTAATTCCCCAATTCTTTCACCCATTCATGCACTCATTCATTCACTCATTCATTCACCTATTAATTCACTCATTCATTCACCAATTCTTTCACCCATTTATTCACCCATTCATTCGCTCATTAATTACTTATTCATTCACTCACTCACTCACTCATTCTCTCTCTTTTACCCTCTCACCCCTCTCCCCGTCCCCCCCCCTCACCTCACCAGGCAAAGGCACGTGGGGTGGAGAAGGCCCGAGAACAAATGTTCTCTGGCGAGAAAATCAACTTCACCGAGGTGAGGGATGAGCGGCGTCCGGGTCAAACTGCCCGGGACGGTGTTGGCAACACTTGCCGCTGGTGATTGCATAGCCGTCAAAACGGGCACCGCTTTGAGCGCCACGATGGCTAGGAGATGTTAACTACCTCGCCTGGTGTACAGGAGGTCGTGGGTTCAGTCCCAACCCTGACGCCTGCTGCTGTATATTTGGAGTTTGCGTCTCTCTCATCATCACGGTGGCTAGATGTTGCTACCTCGCCTGGTGTACAGGTCGTGGGTTCGATCCCGACACCCTGCTGTATATTTGGAGTTTGCGTGTCTCTCTCCCCGTGGTCACGTGGATTTTTCTCCGGATCCTCCTGGGTCTTTCCCTCCACATTTAAAATCAGTATTTGGCTGCGATACATTTCCACGCGACGAGCCACTTCGTTGAGCTATCATTTGTGGCCACGTCGCTTCTAGAAAAGAACGATGTTGCCAGGGATTTGGAGGCAGTCGCCCTCCAGCAACAGCGGAGGGCGGAGGAGCGACAGCTCACAACAACGAGCGAAGCGCCGGGCGGTTAAAACGCAGTGAGTTGGCACAGTAGGAGGTACACAGTTGGTGGTGCATCTACCGGTCATCTCAGTCGACCAACCCATGGCACCTGCTGGGTTTGTTTCGAGATCTCCTCATGCACCGGTGAAGATTATCTGAGACCGGACCTGATCCATCCCTAGGTCGACTGGGCCATAAATAAGAATGATTAAAATGTAAAATTGCGGCTCAGTTTAAAGAGATGGGTTTTCCGCGCATTGTGGGTGCCACGCTAACAGAAGCACGGATCGGCAAGAGAGCGCGACCTGTAGGTCCTGGGGTAGCTGAGCAGTTGGAGATCAGTTCTTAAGGACCGTGATAGAGGCTTGTTTGGGTGAGATCGCGTGAATGTATAAATGTTGTGTCGTTAAACCGCCACCACCCGACACAGCCAACTAGTGAGGGTTGTCACGTAGACAGAACGTGCCAATTCGTTACTAGTACAGCACTAGTGTGTAGTGTAGTGTATAGTAGTGTATAGTGTAGTGTATTGTGTAGTGTATTGTAGTGTATGGTGTAGTGTAGTAGTGTAGTAGTGTAGTGTATTGTGTATAGTAGTGTATAGTAGTGTAGTGTATAGTAGTGTAGTGTATAGTAGTGTAGTGTATTGTGTATAGTAGTGTATAGTGTAGTGTATAGTGTAGTGTATTGTAGTGTGTAGTGTATAGTGTAGTGTATAGTGCAGTGTATACTATAGTGTATAGTAGTGTAGTGTATAGTGTAATGTATAGTAGTGTATAGTAGTGTATTGTATAGTAGTGTAGTGTATAGTAGTGTAGTGTATGTAGTGTATAGTAGCGTAGTGTATAGTGTAGTGTATTGTGTATAGTAGTGTATAGTGCAGTGTATAAGTGGAGTGTATAGTAGTGTAGTGTATAGTAGTGTATAATGTAGTGTATAGTGTAGTGTAGAGTGTAGTATATCAGTACAGCACACCGGTTGTGTGTTGGAGAGCCAAGCCACAACATTCACGCCCAATCTGTCTGTCGCCTGATGAAGCTGGTTGCAATTACCGACGGCCTGCGACTTGCCCAGCAGTCTTGAAGGCTACACATTGGACGGCACCTTTGTCTTTGGTGTGTGCGTGCACAGCACCGTGCAGTTCTGCACGTGGCGCTGAGGAACCGCTCGGGGAAGCCGCTGATGCTGGAGGGGAAAGACGTGATGCCCGGAGTGAAGGCCGTGCTTGAGAAGATGAAGGCCTTCTGTCACGTGGGTACACACACAGAAGGCAAAGATGCCCCGTGTAGCCTTGACGGACTGTTGGGGCAAGTGCTGTTTAGCAGCAGCGCCTATGAAGGCCGGCACGGCACACGTGTACACACACGCACGCGTACACACACACTTACACAGGTACACATGCGTACACACACACGTGTACACACACGCGTACACACGTACACAGGTGCACACGTACACACACGCACACGTACACACACACGTACACACACACGTACACAGGTACACACGTGTACACACACACACGTACACACACACACGCATGTACACACGTACACAGGTACGCACACACGTTTACACACACATACGTACATACACATACGTACATACACACACGTACACAGGTACACACGTGTACACACGTGTACACACACGTACACACACACGTGTACACACACACACGCGTACACACACACGCGTGCACACACACGTGTACACACACACGCGTACACACACACATACCTACACACACACGTAAACCAACAACAACAACCGCCATTCGCCACTAAGTGGCGGTGACGTCACCACGACGCTTGTGCCAGGCCATGTGCACCTTGAGGCCACGTGAAGTGTCGAACGCCCGCTGGCAGGAGGTCATGGGGCAGACCCAGGTGCCACGGTCGACTGACCGAGATGACCGAGATGACACACGTACACACACGTAAACACACGTAAACACACACACACACATATACACACACGTACACACACACGTACACACACACACACATGTACACACACGTGAACACACACACACGTAGACACATGTACACACACACACGTACACACGTGTGAACACACATGTACACACACACGTACACATGTACACACACACACAACCCCGCGGCGCTTTGGGATTCCCTTCCGCGGCCGTCTGGAACGCGCTCTTCCTTCCGATATCAGGAAGCCACAGGACCCGTACACTCTCAAATCGCCATCTACATCGACGAACTCATTGCTTCGCAACTGCTTTGTGTGTTTAGGTTGCTGTTGTTGTTGTTGGCTACGTACGGTGCGAAAGAATTTCGCTAACAGCACTTGCCCGCAGCAGTCGGTCGAGGCTACACGGGGACCTTTGTCTTTGTGCAGCGCGTGCGCTCCGGCGAGTGGCTGGGCTACACGGGAAGCCCATGACTCACGTGGTGAACATTGGCATCGGAGGTCGGACCTGGTGAGTCTCGCCACTCCACACACTCATCAGCATCATCAGCAGCAGAATCACATTCATTATAATCATCATCATCAGCAGCAGCAGCAGCAGCATGACACTCATCATCATCATCATCATCACACTTATCAGCATCAAGATCATCACACTCATTATCATCAGCATCATCATCGGCAGCAGCATAATCATCACACTCATTATAATCATCATCATCATCATCACACTGATCAGCATCAAGATCATCACACTCATTATCATCAGCATCATCGGCAGCATCATCATCATCACACTCATGATCATCATCATTATCATCAGCAGCAGCATCATCATCACACTCATTATCATCCAGCAGCAGCAGCAGCATCAGCAGCAGCATCATCATCACACTCATTATAATCATCATCAGCAGCAGCAGCAGCATCAACATCAGCATCATCATCACACTCATTATCATCATCAGCATCATCATCACACTCATTATCATCAGCATCATTGGCAGCATCATCATCATCACACTCATTACATTCATCATCATCAGCATCATCATCACACTTATCAGCATCAAGATCATCACACTCATTATCATCATCAGCATCATCATCACACTCATTATAATCATCATCATCATCAGCAGCAGCAGCAGCATCATGACACTCATCATCATCATCAGCATCATCATCACACTTATCAGCATCAAGATCATCAAGCAATCATCATCAGGTGTGAAATCCACAGCAAGAAAATTTGAGAGAAAAAAATGAACCCGTAAAAACAAAGTTTTTCACTATAAATCCTTTATATGCGTGGCGGCTAGAGTCCTCTCGTCCTCTGGCTTGAGATGGCTGCCACCTATGGGTCAGATCATTGCCTGCCACCATTAAGCAATTGGTAATTAAATATAATTTTTTTCCTAAAAAGTGTAAAGTTATGGAAAAAAAATTTCACGAAAATCAATTGTCACGCACAACGAGTCTGTGTGCAAAATGTCAGCTCGATTGGATCACGGGAAGTGGGTTAAAACGACCGAAAGATTTGCACGGTCGTAAGCACGCAAGCAAGCAAGCACGAACTTAATATAAAGGATTTAAAAAACGCCACTTTAAAAAAAAAATTATTGTTGTGATTTCACACCTGATGTGATTGCTTGTGTTGCAGTGGAAACGTCGTGAGAATTGTATTTTTCCTTGGTTCTTTCGGTAAAGTCACGTAGAAGGGAAGTAATAAAATAATATTATGTTTTATTTTTATTATTTATTACTTCCCTTCTACGTGACTTTACCGAAAGAACCAAGAAGATGAATCCCTTGAGTCACGAAAGCTTTAAATCGAGAATTGTATTGTTTAATATTTGTATTATTTATTATTTCCCTTCTACGTGACTTTACCGAAAGAACCAAGAATATGAATCCCTGCAGTCACGAAAGCTTTAAATCGAAACCCACACATCATCATCATCACAATCATCGACAACCCACATCATCATCATCATCATCCGGCCACACCACTCCGCTTCGTAAGCACTTGCCCCGGCAGCACTTGCCCCAGCGGCCCGCGTGGCTACACGGGCGGGGAGGGGTGGCGCCTTTACCTCTGCGGCCACGTGCGCAGGGCCCCTGATGGTGACGGAGGCCCTGAAGCCGTACTCCGTGGGGGTCCCAGCGTCTCGTTCATCTCCAACATCGACGGCACGCACCTCGCCAAGACGCTGGCCAGCCTGCAGCCCGACACCACCCTCTTCATCATCGCCTCCAAGGTACACGGCAGTCCATCGTGAGCCACTCGCACCGCCCTCTTCATCGCCACCCTCTTCATCACCACCCTCTTCATCATCACCCTCTTCATCATCGCCTCCAGGTACACGGCAGTCCATCGTGAGCCACTCGCACCGCCCTCTTCATCATCACCCTCTTCATCATCACCCTCTTCATCATCACCCTCTTCATCACCACCCTCTTCATCACCGCCCTCTTCATCATCACCCTCTTCATCATCGCCTCCACGTACACCACCATCGTGAGCCACTCGCACCGCCCTCTTCATCACCGCCCTCTTCATCACCACCCTCTTCATCATCACCCTCTTCATCACCGCCCTCTTCATCACCACCCTCTTCATCACACCCTCTTCATCATCACCCTCTTCATCATCACCCTCTTCATCATCGCCTCCATCAGGTCACACCCCATCATCACTCGCACCGCCCTCTTCATCACCACCCTCTTCATCACCACCCTCTTCATCACCGCCCTCTTCATCACCACCCTCTTCATCACCACCCTCTTCATCACCACCCTCTTCATCACCACCCTCTTCATCACCACCCTCTTCATCACCCCCTCTTCATCACCGCCCTCTTCATCACCGCCCTCTTCATCACCCCTCTTCATCACCACCCTCTCATCACCACCCTCTTCATCACCCCCTCTTCATCACCGCCCTCTTCATCACCACCCTCTTCATCACCACCCTCTTCATCACCACCCTCTTCATCACCGCCCTCTTCATCACCGCCCTCTTCATCACCACCCTCTTCATCACCACCCTCTTCATCACCACCCTCTTCATCACCGCCCTCTTCATCACCGCCCTCTTCATCATCGCCTCCAAGGTACACGGCAGTCCATCATGAGCCACTCACACCGCCCTCTTCATCATCACCCTCTTCATCACCACCTTCTTCATCACCACCCTCTTCATCGCCACCCTCTTCATCAAGGCTTCTAAACTACCCGGCGTCCCGGCCATTGTGAATGTTCGAGACGTGGGGGTGGGTTGGTGTAGTGTTGTCTGTAGTGGCGGTGACGTTTATGATGACGTTGACAATGATGTCGACGACGATGATGTTGACGATGATGTTGATGTTGACGATGTTGATCTTGACGATGATGTTGATGTTGCGATGATGTTGATGTTGACGATGATGTTGACGATGATGTGATGATGTTGATGTTGACGATTATGATGTTGACGATGATGTTGCGATGATGTTGATGATATTGATATTTACGATGTTGATGTTAACGATGTTGACGATGTTGGTGATGTTGACGATTATGATGTTGACGATGATGTTGCGATGATGTTGATGATATTGATATTTACGATGTTGATGTTAACGATGTTGATGTTGACGATGTTGGTGATGTTGACGATGACGATGGTGTTGACGATGTTGCGACGATGTTGATGTTGACGACGTTGATGTTGATGTGGACGTGTGCAGACGTTCACCACTCAGGAGACCATCACCAACGCTGAGTCGGCAAAAGCCTGGTTCCTGGAGAAAGCAAAAGATGTGAGAATACTGCACCCATGTGTCTGAGTGTCTGTCCGTGTGATCGTCCGTGTGTCTGTACGTGTGTGTCCGTGTGTCTGTCCGTGTGTCTGTCCGTGTGTGTCCGTCCATGTGTATGTGTGTCTGTGTGTGCCTGTGTGTGTCTGCCCGTGTGTCCATCTGTGTGTATCCATGTGTGTCCGTGTGTGGCTGTGTGTCTGTCCACGTGTCTGTCCGTGTGTTCGTCCGTGTGTCTGTGCATCTATGTGCCTGTCCGTGTGTGTCCATGCGTTGGCTGGGTCACGTAGCCACATGCCCAGCCACTGCGTGCCCAGCCACCGCATGCCAAAGCAGCTTCGGTTTGGCCACATAGACCCAACTAAACGGGCGAGGCACGGGCTAGAGAAGAGATGGAGTGATGTGGTACAGGAGGACGTGGAGCTGAGTGGACTTGCTGATGACTGGTACCAGCGGTGTCAAGATCGGCCTCTGGAGGAGGCTCGTGAAGGACGCTGCTGCTACTGGCAGTTGGAGGCAGTCGCCTCCAACAACAACGGAGGGCTGATGAGCGATGCTCACAACAATGTGTGGAGCGCCGGGCGGATAAATCACTCGGTCAACTTACATTACCTGGGTCTGTCCCGTGACCTCCTGCCAGTGATGTCTCCGACACTGTCCGCTTCCGTGGATTGATCTGTGTGGACCGGAGTGTCACTTGAAGTAGAAAGGGATCTCACAAGTAGCTCGGTAATATCCGCTTCCGTGGGAAGTTTTTGACACGCACATCACCCGTAACACGCATCTCCCGTTACCATGCCGCCCGTAACCACGCGTCTCCCGTAACCGCGCACCCGTAACCACGCCACCCGTAACCACGCCACCCGTAACCACGCCACCCGTAACTACGCCGCCCGTAACCACGCATCTCCCGTAACCACGCATCTCCCGTAACCACGCGTCTCCCGTAACCACGCGTCTCCCGTAACCACGCCTCCCGTAACCACGCATCTCCCGTAACCACGCGTCTCCCGTAACCACGCCTCTCCCGTAACCACGCGTCTCCCGTAACCACGCCGACCGTAACCACGCGTCTCCCGTAACCACGCCGACCGTAACTATGCCGACCGTCTCTTCTGTTACTTTCCAGGCTTCCGCTGTCGCCAAGCATTTCGTGGCACTCTCCACGAACGGGGTGAGTGCCAGCCCCACCCCCACCCCCACCCCCACTACCCCACCCCCCACCCCCTCCCCTGACCCCACCCCGCCCCACCCCTGACCCACCCCCACCACTACCCACCCCTGACCCCCACCCCACCCTCCCACCCTCCCCCACCCGCCAATACCCCACCCCTGACCCCCCCACCCTCCCACCTCACCCCACCCCGCCACCCTGACCCAACCCCCCCCCACCCTCCCACGTCTGACACTTGAACTCAGGTGACACGAGGTCACCTTGACACTTGAATTCAGGTGAGACAAGGTCACCTTGACACTTGAACTCAGGTGAGACGAGGTCACCTTGACACTTGAACTCAGGTGAGACGAGGTCACCTTGACACTTGAACTCAGGTCACCTTGACACTTGAACTCAGGTCACGTGAGGTCACCTTGACACTTGAACTCAGGTCACACGAGATCACTGACACTTGAACTCAGGTCACGTGAGGTCACCTTGACACTTGAACTCGGGTGACACGAGGTCACCTGGACACTCGAACTCAGGTCACCTGAGGTCACCTTGACACTTGAACTCAGGTCACCTGAGGTCACCTTGACACTTGAACTCAGGTCACGCGAGGTCACATTGAGACTCGAACTCAGGTGACACGAGGTCACCTTGACACTCGAACGAGGTGACCTTGACATCACGAGGTCACCTTGAGACGATGACCTTGAGGGACCCTTGACACCACGGCTTGCCCTTCTCTTCGTGTGCGCTCGTTGTCACACAGCCCAAGGTGCAGGCGTTCGGGATCGACACGGCCAACATGTTTGAGTTCTGGACGTGAGTACGCACACACACGCAGCGCCTTGGGTTCACGGTTCGCCTCGCTGGCTAGGAGATGTTGACTACCTCGCCTGCTACGCAGGAGGTCGTGGGTTCAGTGAGTCTCTGTGTGTGTCTCTGTGTGTGTCTCTGTGTGTGTCTCTGTGTGTGTCTCTGTGTGAGTCTCTGGGTGTGTCTCTGGGTGACTCTCTGGTCTCTGTGTGTGTCTGTGAGTCTCTGGGTCTGTGTGTGTCTCTGTGTGTGTCTCTGTGTGTCTCTGGGTCTCTGTGTGTGTCTGTGAGTCTCTGGTGAGTCTGTGGTCTCTGTCTGTGTCATTGAGTCTTTGTGTGGGTCTCTGTGTGAGTCTCTGTGTGAGTCTCTGTGTCTCTGTGTGTGTCAGTGAGTCTCTATGTGTGTCTCTGTGTGGGTCTCTGGTGAGTCTCTGTGTCTCTGTGTGTGTCAGTGAGTCTCTGTGTGGGTCTCTGGGTGAGTCTCTGGATAATAACTGTGGCGAATATCTGAACCGGTCCTGGGCCTCCCTAGGTTGACTCGGCCTTAAATGAGTGCCTGGTGCGGTGGTGTGCATCATACATCATCACTGGGAGAGACAAAGGCGGCCGGGCGTGGTCTTAGCCACACCACACCCACATAGGCGCTGCTCGCTAACAGCACTTGCCACAACAGCGTGTGTGGGCTACATGGGGACCTTTGTCTTTGTGCAGTGGTGGGCGGGCGATACTCTCTGTGGTCAGCCATCGGTCTCTCCATCGCCCTGCACATCGGTGAGCCTCACCACTCACCACTCACCAACTCACCTAACCCTCACCACTCACCACTCATAAACTCACCTAACCCTCACCACTCACCACTCACCAGACCCTCACCACTCATAAACTCACCACTCACCACTCATAAACTCACCACTCACCACTCACCTAACCCTCACCACTCACCCCTAACTCTCACCACTCACCACTCATAAACTCACCACTCACCACTCACCTAACCCTCACCACTCACCACTCATAAACTCACCACTGACCCTCACCACTCACCACTGACCCCCCCCCCCACTCACCACCTGACTCCCACCGTGACCCCCCCACTCACCACTGCCCCCCCCGTGACCCCCCCCACTCCCCACGTGACCCCCCCCCCCACTGACAGGCTTCACAACTTTGAGAAGCTGCTGGAGGCGCCCACTGGCTGGTGAGCCGCCACCCACTCGCCACTACAACTCAACAACAACAACAACACAACAACACAACACAACAACAACACAACAACACATCANAACACAACTGGAACAACAACACAACAANAACGCCACAACNACAACCAACACAACAACACACAACCAAACAACAACNAACCAACCAATCAAACCAAACAACNACAACACAACACAACNACACAACNACAACACAACAACAACACAACANCAACACAACAACNCAACAACAACACAACAACACATACAACACAACACAACACAACAACACACAACAACACACAACAACACATAACAACAACACAACACCACAACAATATCACAACAACAACACCACAACAACTCACAACAACACAACACCACAACAACAACACAACAACAACACAACAACACCGACACTTGCCGTCGCCTTGCCCAGGACAAGCACTTCCAGGAGGCTCCGCTGGAGCGCAACGTGCCGGTGCTGCTGGCGCTGCTGGGCACGTGGTACAGCAACGTGTACCGCGCCGAGACCCACGCCATCCTGNCCTACGACCAGTACATGCACCGCTTCACTGCCTACTTCCAGCAGGTACGCACACGCACGCACTCACACGCACACACTCACACGCACACACTCACGCTCACGCACGAGACCCACACACTCACGCTCACACACACACACTCACGCACCGAGACCCACGCCATCCTGCCCTACGACCAGTACATGCACCGCTTCACTGCCTACTTCCAGCAGGTACGCACACGCACGCACACGCACACACACACGCACACACTCACGCTCACGCACGCCCACACACTCACCTACACACACAACTCCGCACCGAGACCCACGCCATCCTGCCCTACGACCAGTACATGCACCGCTTCACTGCCTACTTCCAGCAGGTACGCACAGCACGCACACGCACCACGCTCACGCGCGCTCGCACCTCACGCACACACCACCGCACACACTCAGCTCACGCCGAGTCTACCCACAACACACACCACCACCGAGACCCACGCCATCCTGCCTCGACCAGTACAACCCTTCACTGCACCAGGTACGCACACGACGCACTCACCGCACACACTCACCACACACCACGCTCGCACACACACACTCACGCGCGCTCACCACCTCACCACACACTCACACACACACTCACCACGAGACCCACCACCACACCACGCACACACACACGCTCACACCACCTAGCGCGCTCACCACCTCACCACACACTCACACACACACTCACCACGAGACCCACCACCACACCACGCACACACACACGCTCACACCACCTAGCGCGCTCACCACCTCACCACACACTCACACACACACTCACCACGAGACCCACCACCACACCACGCACACACACACGCTCACACACACACACTCAGCGCGCTCACGCACACAGCACACACTCACACGACCATGAGACCCCGCCACCGCCCTACGACCAGTACATGCCGCTTCACTGCCTACTTCCAGCAGGTACGCGCACGACGCACACACTCACACGCACACACGCCACCTAGAGAACTCACACGCACACACCACGCTCATGCTGAGTCGACCTAGAGAACCCACCACCGCACNCTCATGCTCACACCACGCACGCGCACGCTCACACGAGTCTACCTAGGGACACAACACCGCACCAAGTACTCATTTGAGGCTGAGTCGACCTAGAGAACCCACCACCGCACCAGGTACTCATTTGAGGCTGAGTCGACTTAGAGAACCCACCACCGCACCAGGTACTCATTTGAGGCTGAGTCGACCTAGAGACCCACCACCGCACCAGGTACTCATTTGAGGCTGAGTCGACCTAGATAACACAACACCGTACTAGGTACGGTGGTGGGTGCTCGCCAACAGCACTTGCCCCAGCGGTCCGTTGGAGGCTGTCCGGGTGTTGGTGGCTCTTTGTCTTTGTGCGCAGGGGACATGGAGTCGAACGGCAAGTCGGTGACGCGCTCCGGCCAGCACGTGGACTACCACACGGGCCCCATCGTGTGGGGAGAGCCGGGGACCAACGGGCAACACGCATTCTACCAGCTCATCCACCAGGGTGAGCGCCCGCACGCTCGCCCGCACGCTCGCTCGCTCACACGCGCTCGCTCACACACTCACTCGCTCACACACACGCACAAACACACACGCTCGCTCACACACTCGCTCACACGCACACGCACACACGCACACACGCGCACACACACACACACACCACACACACACACGCACACACACACACCACACACGNACACACACACACACACCCACACACACACACACNCACACACACACCCACACACCCACACACCCACACACGCACACACACCNACACACACACACACAATAGTGCCTACACACACACACCCNCACACACACACGCACACACACACCCACACCCACCCACACACGCGCACACACACCCACACACACACACGCACTCACACACACACACACCCACACCCACACACACGCTTACTCCGGGTGCGGTGTCGTTGCCAGGAACGCGCCTCGTGCCGTGCGACTTCCTCATCCCGGCTCAAACCAGAACCCGTCCGCGCGGTCTCCACCACACGGTACCTCGGGTCGCGACCTCTGACCTCGCGAGAACCTCCGACCCCATACCCTGTCCACCCACACGGTACCTCGGGTCGCGCCCTCCGACCTCGCGAGAACCTACAACCCCATACCCTGTCGACCCACACGGTACCTCGGGGTCACGCCCTCCGACCTCGCGAGCACCTCCAACCCCCGTACCCTGTCGACCCACACGGTACCTTGGGGTCGCGCCCTCCGACCTCGCGAGAACCTACAACCCCCATACCCTGTCGACCCACACAGTACCTCGGGGTCGCGCCTCCGACCTCGCGAGCACCTCCAACCCCGTACCCTGTCGACCCACACGGTACCTAGGGTCGCGCACTCTGACCTCGCGAGCACCTCCAACCCCCATACCCTGTCCACCCACACGGTACTCGGGTCGCGACCTCCGACCTCACGAGCACCTCCAACCCCATACCCTGTTGACCCACACGGCACGTGGAGTAGAGACATCACCAACACCATCACATTGATCTTCATCCAGCAGTGGATAGAGCACGTGATGGTGATTACACTGATGAGCACGTGGGGTAGAGACATCACCAACACCATCACATTGATCTTCATTCACCAGTGGATTGATCGTGACTGTGGTCGACAACAACAACAATAACAACAACAACCTCCTCCCGTGTGTGGCGTCGTTCCCAGGTCCTCATCGCTAACTTCCTGGCCCAGACCGAGGCGCTGATGAGGGGAAGACTTCAGGCGAGGCAAGGCTGAACTTGAGGCCTCTGGCCTCACTGGCGAGGCCCTCGACAACATTCTTCTCACAAGGTACGTGGCGGCAGTGCCGGATGATCCTCGTAGCAAAAGTAGCAAATCCTACGGGCCCGCGCTTTCAAGCTATCAATTCCGATGCAGTGATTTTTGCACTTGCTCTATTACTATAGGACTATACTGCCTTCAACTATTAGTGTGGCGGTTAGCGCCGCGCTGCGCTATGAACCCGGCGACGCGAGTTCGATTCCAGCTCACGGCCTACACCTGTGACGATTATCGGAACCGGTCCTGGGCCTCCCCTAGGTCGACTCAGCCTCAAATGAGTACTTGGTGCAGTGTGTAGTAAACATCGCACTAGGGAGACAAAGGCGGTCGGGCGTGGTGCTGGCCACCCACCCCTCGTGTGCCGTTGCGGCCTTCATAGGTGCTCGCTAACAGCACTTGCCCTACAGTCTGTTAAGGCTATATGGGGGATATTTATCTTTGTTTTTGCACGTGTGTGTGTACGTGTGTGTGTGTGTGTGTGTGTGTGTAGCTGCGTATGTGTACGTGACATAATAACAACAGTCTGGACCGCTGGACGGGTTCCGCAGGATTGGAAGGATGCCCTGGTGGTCCCCCTCTTAAAGAAGGGGGACCGCACAGACTGTAACAACTACAGGGGCATCTCACTCCTCAGTGTGCCGGGAAAGGTCCTGGCAAGGATTATTCAACATCGCCTTGCTAGGCACGCTGAGGAGAGGCTTGCGGAGTCCAAATGTGGTTTCAGGAAAGGCGGTCCTGCACAGATGCCATATTTTCTGTCCGTCTGCTACAGCAGAGGTGTAGGGAATTACAACAAGACCTACAACTCTGCTTTATTGACCTGGTCAAGGCCTATGATACCATCAGTAGGCCTGGGCTCTGGGTTGTTCTTCGTGCTTTCGGAGTCCCTGACCCTCTGCTCACGATCATAAGGACCTTCATGATAGTGAGCGGGCCCGGGTAAAACTACGTGGGAGTCGGAGCCATTCGCTGTTCACCTTGGGATGCGACAGGGATGTCCTCTGTCTCCCACATTATTTAACATATATTTCGACCACGTAGTTCGTGAAGCCTTCAATAGCTGTAATGGAGGAATTCCCATCTGGTACAGGTACAATGGGTGGCTGATCGATGCCTGGGTGCGGTCAAGGGATGGCTCCCTATTGCTCAACCACGTTATGTATGCTGATGATCTGGTAATTGCTGCTCACTCAGAGGGGAGTTGGAGGTGCTGCTGCTGAACCTGGAGCGTGCCACTAAGAGGTGGGGCCTTACCATCAGCCCCACCAAAACTAAGCACCTGCCTGGGTATTTTTTACCATCGGACACTCCACCCCACAACTCCCAATTGGTGATGGGCAGTAGTGGAGAGAGTGGAGAGTTTCCCATACCTGGGCAGTGTGCTCATGAACGGCTTCAGTTTGACAGCAGAGGTCTCACTCCGAATCAGTCGAGCGGCATTATCTTTTCATCGGTTGCGTAACGCTGCGTGGAAGCTACCTGGTCTGTCGCTCCGCACGAAGCTTCAGGTCTTCTCGGCCACAGTCATTTCCTCCCTTCTCTACGCTTGCGAAACGTGGACCCCCTAATGGAACATCTTCGCCGGTTATAAACATTTAGGCTGGCCTGCCTACGATCCATCCTGGGTTTAACCAGGCTGGATTGTGTGAGAAGCTCACAAATCCTTCAAAGATCTGGGCAAAGTCCCATCGGTGAGCTCCTCCGGCAGGCAAGGCTGCGTTGGCTGGGTCACGTAGCCCGCATGCCCAGCCACCGCATGCCTGAACAGCTTTTGTTCGGCCGGATCGAGGGGCTAAACGGGCGCGGCACGGGCTAGAGAAGAGATGGAGTGATGTGGTACAGGAGGACGTGGAGCTGAGTGGACTTGCCGATGACTGGTACCAGCGGTGTCTTTGCTGGTTAGAAACATTTAGGCTGGCCTGCCTACGATCCATCCTGAGCATCATTAGCCGCGCTACTCCTGGAGCTATCGCGTGGCTCACAGACTCAAAGTTGGACGTGTGATTGCACGCACGTGCCATGCGCAAGAGAGAGAGAGAGTCTGTTGAGGCTACACGGGGACCTTTGTCTTTGTGTGTGTGTGTGCGCAGGTGTTTGTGGGAAACTGCCCGACTAACTCCATCGTGTTCTCCAAGCTCACCCGAACATGCTGGGCGTCCTCATTGGTGAGTGCCGCCGGGTTGATGATGATGATGACGACGATGATGATTCTGGTGATTCTGATGAACATCGTGATGATGATGATGATTCTGGTGATGCTGATGAACATCGTGATGATGATGATTCTGGTGATGTTGATGAATATCATGATGATGATGATGATTCTGGTGATGTTGATGAATATCGNGATGATGATGATGATTCTGGTGATGCTGATGAACATCGTGATGATGATTCTGGTGATGTTGATTAACATCGTGATGATGATTCTGGTGATGTTGATGAATATCGTGATGATGATGATGATGATTCTGGTGATGCTGATGAACATCGTGATGATGATTCTGGTGATGTTGATGAATATCTTGATGATGATGATGATTCTGGTGATGCTGATGAATATCGTAATGCTGGTGAACCTGGTGATTACGATTTTTTAATGTTTATATTAATATTATTTTATTATTTCCCTTCTACGTCTTTACGAAAGAACCAAGAATATGAATCTGGTACCATTGATAATGATGAGTCTGGTGGTGCTGATTGTGATGACGATTATGAATCTGATGATGACGTGTGTCGTGNCATGATGATAGCGGTGGCGCAGCGGTTAGCTGGTGAATATTTTCTGGCTGCCGGTGAGCAGAGGATGACACGTGATGCAGCCATAGCAAGCGAGAGGCTACTCAACACCCGGGGGATGCTGAAGATGATGATGGCGATGATGATGTTGACGATGATGACGACGACAACGATGATGATGACGACGATGACGAAGACGACGACGACGACAATGATGATGATAATATGATAAGGATGATGACAACGACGATGATGACAATAATAATGATAATGACGACAACAATGATGATGACAATGATGATGATGATGACAATAAGGATGATGACGACGATGATGATGATTATGCAATGAATGATGACGCAACGATGATGATGACAATGATGATGATGACAATAAGGATGACGACGAGATGATGATTATGACAATGATAATGATGACGACAACGATGATGATGATGACGACAATGATGATGATGACAATGATGATGATGACGAAGATGACGACGACAACGATGATGATGAAACTGATGCTGATGATGGCGATGATGACGACAACGATGATGATGACGATAATCATGATGATGCTTTCTCACTGTTCCTCACCATGTATGAGCACAAGATCTTTGTTCAAGGCATCATCTGGGACATCAACAGCTTCGATCAGTGGGGTGAGTTCGTACGTCTGTCTGTGTACTCATTTAGAGGCTGAGTTGACCTAGGGGAGGCCCAGGACCGGTTCAGATAATCGTCACTGGTGTTGGCCTTGAGCAGGAATCGAGCACACAGACACGACCCAGAATACCGGTTCAGATAATCGTCACCGGTCCGAATCCCGGATCGCCGGGTTCGTAGCGCAGCGCTAACCGCTACANCCCCCCCCCCCCTCCCCAGGGTGGAGCTGGGAAGCAGCTGGCCAAGGTGATCGAGCCGGAGCTCACGACGGCCCAGCCGGCACGGGTCACGACTCTTCCACCAACGGCCTCATCAACTTCATCAAGGCCCATCGCAAATGAGCGGCTCCCAGCGGCTCTGCGGGAGTTGTGGGGTTGTGGGGGGGGTTGTGGGGTGTTCGGAGATGTCGGGGCCCTCGGCAGCTCATGGACCCCTGTGCAATGATCTCAGAATTCCTGCTTCATCTGGGAGCTCCTCACATCAAATCTAACGCCTCTAGTGTGTGTCGTTTATTTTTTTCGACTGGCGCACATCTGAGCCGTGCCGAGCCAGCCCTCGGCACGGTCCAGGGCTCTTTTTCACTGCGGGAACCGAGCCGCGGAGAGTCACGCGCGCCGACGCCAGCNCTGTTGGGCCTTGTGCGGTGGAAAACCACCCGTACCGTGCTGGCCTCAAGTTGGCTTGGCTCAGATGTGCCAGTGGAACCGTACCATGCTTGTCAAGCTGGCTCGGCTCAGATGTCAGTGGAAAACCACCCGTACCGTGCTGGCCTCGAGCTGGCTTGGCTCAGATGTGCCAGTGGAAACCACCCGTACCGTGCTTGCCTCAAGTTGGCTTGGCTCAGATGTGTCAGTGGAAAACCAGCCCGTACCGTCGTGGCCTCGAGCTGGCGCGGCTCAGATGTGCCAGTGGAAAACCACCCGTACCGTGCTGGCCTCATGTTGGCTCGGCTCAGATGTGCCAGTGGAAAACTACCTGTACCGTCGTGGCCTCGAGCTGGCGCGGCTCAGATGTGCCATTGTAAAACCACCCGTACCGTGCTGGCCTCATGTTGGCTCGGCTCAGATGTGCCAGTGGAAAACTACCTGTACCGTGCTGGCCTCACGCTGGCTCGGCTCAGATGTGCCAGTGAAAAACCACCCGAAACTCGGTCGGAACGGGCAACTGGAATACGACGGACAGGTTTTGTTCGTATCTCTGAAAGTTCCNAAGTCGAATGTTCGTAAGTACAAGGAGTATCTGTATCTTCAGCGTGGCCTTTACCTTGCGAACGCACCGCCCCAAGCGATGACGAATCACCCGNTGACTTCAACGATTCGTCGTTTCGCACAGGTACCNTGCGCGGCTAAATAAATAAACAATTCAGGCGACCGCATCTGACTCCGCGTCCCTTTGTGAACCTCCAACCCGGCCGCGACGGCACCGCACGCTGCACATGATCATAGCTCGGCAGCCATGGTCTATTCATCGCTGGATGGAGTCTCCCCATCTTCATCATCATCAGCACCATGGTCTGCACTGCTGGATGAGGCCTCACCATCTGTCATCATCAGCAGCCATGGTCTGTTCACTGCTGGATGAAGGCCTCACCATCTGTCATCATCAGCAACCATGGTCTGTTCACTGCTGGATGAAGGCCTCACCATCTGTCATCATCATCAGCAGCCATGGTCTGTTCACTGCTGGATAAAGGCCTCACCATCTGTCATCATCATCAGCAGCCATGGTCTGTTCACTGCTGGATGAAGGCCTCACCATCTGTCATCATCATCAGCAGCCATGGTCTGTTCACTGCTGGATGAAGGCCTCACCATCTGTCATCATCAGCAGCCATGGTCTGTTCACTGCTGGATGAAGGCCTCACCATCTGTCATCATCAGCAGCCATGGTCTGTTCACTGCTGGATGAAGGCCTCACCATCTGTCATCATCATCAGCAGCCATGGTCTGTTCACTGCTGGATGAAGGCCTCACCATCTGTCATCATCATCAGCAGCCATGGTCTGTTCACTGCTGGATGAAGGCCTCACCATCTGTCATCATCAGCAGCCATGGTCTGTTCACTGCTGGATGAAGGCCTCACCATCTGTCATCATCATCAGCAGCCATGGTCTATTCATCGCTGGATGGAGGTCTCCCATCTGTCATCATCATCAGCAGCCATGGTCTGTTCACTGCTGGATGAAGGCCTCACCATCTGTCATCATCATCAGCAGCCATGGTCTGTTCACTGCTGGATGAAGGCCTCACCATCTGTCATCATCATCAGCAACCATGGTCTATTCACTGCTGGATGAAGGCCTTCCCATCTGTCATTCTCATCAGCAGCCATGGTCTATTCACTGTTGGATGAAGGCCTCACCATCTGTCATCCTCATCAGCAGCCATGGTCTGTTCACTGCTGGATGAAGGCCTNCACACTGTGCTATCTGGTCGTAGCTGGGTGGGTCGGGGCAGGGTGTAGTAGCAGGGTAGTGGTAGGGGGAGGTAGTGGTGGGGTAGTGATGGGGGTAGTAATAGGGTTGGGGTAGTGATNGGGGTTAGGTAGTGATAGTGGTTGGGTAGTGATGGGGTGGTAGTGATGTGGTAGGGTTGTGGTAGTGGTTNGGGTAGTGATGTGGGGGTAGTGATAGTGGTTGGGGTAGTGATGGGGGTAGTGGTAGTGATGTGGTAGGGGTAGTGATGGGGTAGTGATGGGGTNGTAGGGTAGTGGTAGGGTTGTGGTAGTGGTTGGGGTAGTGATGGGGTAGTGATGGGGTTAGGTAGGGTTGGGTAGTNGTTGGGGTAGTNGTGGGTAGTGTAGGGTTGGGTAGTGGTAGGGTTGGGGGTAGTGGTTAGGTAGTGGTAGGGGTGGGGTAGTNGTTGGGTAGTGGTTGGGTAGTNGTAGGGTTNGGGTAGTGGTAGGGGTTGGGGTAGTGATGGGGTTAGGTAGGGTAGTGGTAGGGTTGGGGTTAGGTAGGGTAGTGTAGGGGTTGGGGTAGGGTTNGGGTTAGGGGTAGTGGTAGGGGTTGGGTTGAGGTAGGGGTTAGGGTTGGGGTAGGGGTTGGGTAGTGATGGGGATTGAACTCAACTCGACCTGGTGCTCCCATCTCTACCCATTGTGCTTTCCCGCGCTATTTCAAACAGCTGTTGGATCAAACCATTACTGAACAACTTGTTTGTACCGATATTAAACTTATTTCGCACCCTACGTCGGTAAATGTGCTAATCGGAGACGTCATGAAGGATAAATCGCGGAAATTATATTTTCGTAAGTTATATCGGCTAAAAACAGATCGTTTTGAAACGCTTAATTCAAAAAAATGTTTCAATCCATTCATAAAAAAGACACCCGACACCCCTTTTGGTGATGCTCAAGTGGTTACGTCCAATTGAGTGGGCGGGGCTAGAGGGGCTGGACCAATAGGAGAGCAGCTTCCCCCCCCACCTCACTCCCCCATTTGAGGCAATCGATTCCAAATGAAATCGACGATCCCGATTATAATCGCCAAACCTCCCTCGTTAGCGGCTACGCTCGCGCTGAAATCGATTCCTTTCATGCTTTGACGGAATCGATTCAGCGTGTCATCGGGACCCCTGGCCGTGGTGGTGAAATTGCGCGGGAACTTGAAGCGTGAGGAGATTAACGCGTACGGTAGCTGTACATACAAAATTGTTTTAATAGTTTTAAAAAAAATAGTTTATTAAAGTCGCGATGGCCGAGTCGATGGACCAGCGGAGGTGGAATTTCTGGCGGAGGAGGAGACGGTCACGATCATCCCCAACTTCTCCCTGGACAAAGTTTACCTCATCGGGTGAGTCGGTCTCGCTCGCAAAGCACGCCCAGGAATCGTCCGACGAGGCGGCGCCGGGACTTAGGAAAGCCGTAAGGCTTCGCGGCCTAAGCCGGGCCCACGATCAGCTTTTGGTCAAATCCACTGCTGGATTCGAGACGATCCCTCTCCTCACTCCTCCCCACCACGGGAGGAGTTATTTTGACCATACTTCACCACGTCTTGTTCCTGTGCAGAAGGTAGTTTGTGCGGTTTAACACGCTGTAGGCTTTCGCGTCCAGTGCTGTTCAAGGTTTTTGTTTTGGTCGCGTTAAGTATAAAATGTGTCGTAACCATCCAGCAACCCGACATAATACGGGTATAAATATATAATTGTTGTGTCGTTAAACCCGCCACCACCCGACACGGCCAACTAATAAGGGTTGTCACGTAAACAGAACGTGTATATTTTGAGTGATTTCTTTACCTCACCTATCGATTCGTGTTTGCATCGTTTGTTGTCGTTGTAACGTTCTGATCTGCCCCTACTGGACATGTATGACAAAGAGCTTTATAGTTCATCGGATTCCTTAAGTATAAGTATTGATTCTATCCACCACGTAGTCGCACCACAGCCTATAGCACCTGTTCCGTTCACGGGTTCGTCCACCTTATTACAAGCCAGGCTCTCTGTGGGTTGAGTCTGCTTAGTTTCCGAAATTTGGGGCACATTACGGGTGAATTGGTCATAAGCGATTCATTTGATTCTAGATTTGTTGAAGTTTTCGTGACTGCAAGGGTCCATACTCTTTGGTTGTTTCGGTAAAGTCACGTAGGTGAAAAATAATAAATAGAAATAAATAATTTTAGATTTGAAGCTTTCGTGACTGCAAGGATTCATACTCTTTAGTTTTTTCGGTAAAGTCACGTAAGTNAAAAAATTAAATTAAAATGTATAAAAATAAAATATTTTATTAATTTTAATTTCATTTTTTAGTTTTTTCGGTAAAGTCACGTAGGTAAAAAAATGAAATTAAAATTAATAAAATAAAATATTTTATTAATTGTAATTTCATTTTTTTAAGTTTTTTCGGTAAAGTCACGTAGGTAAAAAAATGAAATGAAATTAATAAAATATTTTTATTTATTAATTTTCATTTCATTTTTTTACCTACGTGACTAGAAATAAATCAATCATGACGTTTCGATTGCAACACAAGCAATCATCATCAGGTGTGACAACCACAGCCCACGTCAGTAAAAATGTCCTTTCTGCGGTTGTCACACCTGATGATGATTGCTTGTGTAGCAATTGAAATGTCGTGATTTATTTATTTCTATTTTTTTCCACCTACGATTCGTTTGAATCTATGAACCCTGTGCGCGAGTCTGGATTCTGTTTAATCCCATGTTAGTCTGTGGCTCCGATGCGAGTCTATGAAGCCCTATGCCAGTCTATGGGTTCTATGGCTCCTATGTAATCGCATGTTAAATCTATGGCTCCTATGCGACTCTATGAAGCCCTATGGGTTATATGGCTCCTATGTAATCGCATGTTAGTCTATGGATCCGATAAGAGTATGAAACCCTATGCCAGTCTATGGGTTATATGGCTCCTATGTAATCCCATGTTAAGTCTATGGCTCCTATGTAATCCCATGTTAAGTCTATGGCTCCTATGCGACTCTATGAAGCCCTATGGGTTATATGATTGCTATGTAATCCCATGTTAGTCTATGGATCCTATGCGAGTCTATGAAACCCTATGCCAGTCTATGGGTTATATGGCTTCTATGTAATCCCATGTTAGTCGATGGATCCTATGCGAGTCTATGAAACCCTATGCCAGTCTATGGGTTATATGGCTCCTATGTAATCCCATGTTAGTCTACGGCTCCTATGCGAGTCTGTGAAGCCCTATGCCAGTCTATGGGTTATATGGCTCCTATGTAATCCCATGTTAGTCTATGGCTCAAATTTGAGTAAATTAAGCCCTATGCAAATCAATGGGTTATATGCCTCCTATGTAATCCCATGTTAAGTCTATGGCTCCTATGCGAATCTATGAACCCCTATGCAAGTCTATGGGGTTATATGGTTGCTATGTAATCCCATGTTAAATCTACGGCTCCCATGCAAGTCTGTGGGTCCGATGCCAGTCTATTGTCTCGTCTTTGCAATGGCAATCTGTGTTCACTTTGAATCGCCAGGGCGACCTGGGACCCTTCGACCCGGGGCTGCCCGTGCGGGTGCCTCTCTGGCTGGCCATCAACCTCAAGCAGCGGCAGAAGTGCAGGATCCAAGCCCCGGAGTGGATGAGTGTAGGTACGGAGCGCGGGCAGGAGCCGCCGATACGAGGTCTTTCGAAGTTTCGTCTCGTCTGTGGGTCCCATGTAATGTCATCTTCGTCCATGGCTACTATCCATTAATCTTACGAGTCTGTGGGTGCTATGTTTGTCTATGGGTACTGTTCGAGTCTGTGGGTCTTATGTTAGTCCATGTTAGTTGATGGGGGTACCATTCCAGTCTCTGGATATTATCAGTTGAACACTGATAATGAGTTAATGATGACGTCACCCTGCTGCTGATCTATATAATAACGGGAGACAGAGCAGAGCCTCACCATTCTGGCGAATTGCCGATGATGCTGGATGCAATTACCAGCGAAACGTCGTGCTACTCAAATTGTAAATGTTGTGGTTTCACGCTTCAACACACCGGTGGGCTAAAGCAGTGAACTATTTGTCTTTTACTGATTGGCCGTGTCGGGTGGTGGAGGGTTACGACACATTTATAAATAACGCGATCTAACCCAAAACGTTGATTCTGGATATTATGTTAGTCCATGGGTACTATTCGAGTCTGTGGTCCTATTTTATTTTCGATTTAAAGCTTTTGTGACTGCAGGGATTCATCTTCTTGGTTCTTTCGGTAAAGTCACGTAGAAGGAAAATAATAATGGGTCCTATTTTCATCTATGGGTACTATTCGAGTCTGTGGGTCCTATGTTAGTCCACGTTAGTCTGTGGTACTATGCGAGTCTATGGCTGCTTTGTAATTCCACGTTAATCTATGCGAGTCTGTGGGTACTGTTCTGAGTCTATGGATCTATGTTAATCTGTGCAGGATGAATCGTGGATTCATCCCGTTTATCAGCAAGCCCCACATTTTGCCATGCGCTCTCCCTATGCACTCGGCCTCAATTGAGTCCATGTTATTTTTGCAGACCGTCTGGAGCAGCTGCGGGAGGAGGAGCGGGCGGCCCAGACCTTCACCCCATGCCCAGCCCCACTACATGGAGCTCTCCAAGCTGCTGCTCAACGTGTGAGTACTCCGGCCATCGCCACTGTTAGTGGTTGGGTGACGTGGCAGTGACGTGGTAGCACAGCGGTTAGTGCTACGAACCCGGCGAGTTCAATTCCCACTCACGGACAACACCGGTGACGATTATTTGACCTCACCCAGCCCCTCCCCCCCTCCCTCCCCACCCAGCCCCAATCTCACCAACCAGCCCCTCCCCACCCAGCCCCTCCCCACCAAGCCCCTCCCTCCCCACCCAGCCCGCCCTGCACGACGGACGGACAAATCATCTCCTTCTGGCTGGTGTAACCAGGAGGTTCCAACCAGTATAACAGCACTTGCCCAACAGTCTGTTACAGGCTATATGGGGGGGATCTGTCTTTGGTGGCGAAGTCTTCTGCTATGGAGAACAATACATTGCTCACCTTTTCCAAATAGTTTATTTTTTAATAACGTGTTTTAAGACGTAACAATAACGCCGTGACGACAGCAGGTCCATTAAAAGAGCTCGCGCTGAATAGAGGAAAGCATCGACTAGTCCCCCAAACTCGAGTTTGCTTTGTTGAAGCAGGTGAGAAACTATTGAGACCACGATAGGAGTCTCAGTTCCATGTGGCCTTGTGAATCAAGAGTAACTCACTTATCCAGAGAGGGTCATGTTAGGTTTATGCTGTAGGTAACAAGGTGGGGGGGGGGGGGTGGTGACGTTGCTGCTGATGCTGCTGCTGATGATGCTGCTGATGCTGCTGCGTGCCATTCCCAAATGGAGTAATTTGCAGGTAATATTTGTTCAGCATTTCGGGATGTAGTTTGGGCCCAATACCGGTTGCATTGCAGTGTGCTTGTTTTGCTGTGGGAGGAAATTGGTGAAACCCGGAGGAAACCCACGCAGAACAGGGGGTGGAGAGAATCTACAAACATCAGAGGCCACAAGCGTTAGCACCGCCCTGCTCCCAGAGGTCGCAACGGGTTTTGATTCTGAAGCCATGTTGCAGGCGCGGGTGGGTTGATTCTAGGAACTTGAATTGTGAGAAGAGACAAGACGTTGGGAAATGAGTGACCGTTACTCACCAGTGACTCACGGCCTACCCGTACCCGGTCGCACCAGGGTCGCAAACGGTACCCGTACCGGCCGGGTACGGGTAGCCGGGTATCGGGTACCCGGTTGCGACCTTTGCCTTCCCCGCAACACTGCAGCCAACAACGGCGATGCTCACCAACCGATGACTTATTGTGCCCCCCCCCGCACGTGATCAGAGCTGCGACGATATCCACGCGCTGACGAGATCCGGTCGGTGCTGCGTGACCTGTGGACACGCGCACGGCCAAGCTGCGTCTCTCGGCCGACGGCTTCGTGTCTCAGCAGGCGAGCCACGCGCAGGTGGGTCTACCTCGCCAGCTGCCTGCCTGCGGTCCCTGCAGTCGGCTGTGTTGTCCAGCTGTTCGTTCAGCTCGCTGTTAGACCGGCTGATTGAACAGCCAGTCTATAGGTTCAATGCGAGTCTATATTTTTGCAATGCAATCTGTTAAACTTGCGATTGCCAGCCAGTCTATAGGTCAATGCGAGTCTAATATTTTTGCAATGCAATCTGTTAAACTTGCCGATTGACCAGCCAGTCTATAGGTTCAATGCGAGTCTAGTATTTTTGCAATGGCAATCTGTTAAACTTGCTGATTGACCAGCCAGTCTATAGGTTCAATACGAGTCTAATATTTTTGCAATGGCAATCTGTTAAACTTGCTGATTGATCAGCCAGTCTATAGGTTCAATGCGAGTCTTAGTATTTTTGCAATGGCAATCTGTTAAACTTGCCGATTGACCAGCTGGTCGTTCAACTGGCTGACCGCTCCACTGGCCGATTAACCAGTTGTTTCAGTGGCTGATTGACCCTCCTCCTCCACCCCCACTCCTCTCAATCGCCGGCAGCTGGACAACCTCACCATGATGGAGGTGAACGGCATCCGCCATTTTTCCTGGGCTCCCTCAGCCTCCTGCAGAGGCTGCGTGGGAACCTCATGCCCGGAGCGACACAGCCGAGTCGCAGGAGACTTGAGTTTGCTCCCTCCGCCAAGGTCAGCGACCAAACAAAGGCACACACACAGATGGGTCCATCTGGTGCGCAGGCAGGCTGACCTCTAAGGGACCTGGGTTCGATTCCCAACTCGGCCACCTGTGTGGAGGTTGTGTGTGTTCTCTCTCTCTCGCTCCCCGTCCTGCATGGATTTCCTCTGGGTTCTCCTCCCATAGCTAAAAAAAATTAAAACCCGTTCAATGTAAGCGGTAATGACCAACAACAACATCGACCATGTGCTGGAAGATTACCTACAAATTACTCGATCGAGATAAAGACTAAGATCCCCTGTATAGGCTTAACAGAATGTTGGGGCAAGTGCTGTTAGCAAGCAGCACCTATGAAGGCCGGCACGGCACACCAGGGGTGGGTGGCCAGCACCACGCCCGGCCGCCTTTGTCTCCCAGTGGTGATGTTTACACCGCACCAGGTACTCATTTGAGGAGAGTCGACCTAGGGGAGGCCAGGGCCNTTTCAAATAATGTGAGTGGTGTTGTGGCCGTGAGTGGGAATCGAACGCAGGTGCCGGTTCGTAGCGCAGCGCTAACCGCTCCACCACCGCTCCCCACCATCAATCTCATGACCTTCCTGAGCACAAGTGTTGAGCACGAACAGCTGACTGGTGTGCATTGGATCGGGTCCACGTGTCCCGCGGTTCTCTGTACAAATTCCCCGACCGATACGGACGCTCCGTCGCCTTGCTGACTGTGAATAGCCCCGTGTGTGCGTGCGTAGCGATAAAAACAGTGTTGGTTACTGTTATTGAGTGTGTGCTTTCCGTTCGTCTGTCAATGTTGTATGAAATTAAAGTGATTTTGACCACATGCGTGCAAAGCTACAAGCAGGGCCGTCGATCAGACAGGATGGGGGGGGGGGTGAGTGTGAGCGGGCGAGTGTGAGCGAGTGAGTGTGTATGTGCAGAGCAGTAGTGCAGCGGTTAGCACGCCACGCTACGAACCCGGCGATTCCGAGTTCGATTCCCGCTCACGGCCAACATCAGTGAACGATTATCTGAACCGGTCCTGGGCCTCCCTTAGGTCGTCATCCTCAAATGAGTACCGTTGCCACGTGTAAACATCGCCACTGGGGAGACAAAGGCGGCCGGGCGTGGTGCTGGCCACCCACCCCCTCGTGTGCCGTTCCGGCCTTCATTGATGCTCGCTAACAGCACTTGCCCCGACAGTCTGTGCAGGCTACACGGGGAGTTGTGCGTACTACTCTCTCCCGCTGCTCCAAACGGGTTTCCTCGCATAGTTAAAATGAACCACGCAACGTAACCGCTATCAGCCAAAACATCCCAAAGCCGTTGCATACTACTCAAATCAGATTACAAACAGCGACAAAATCACAGCCCCGACCTAATGCAGGACCCTCCCTCCGTGACACTCTGGGTAAACATGCGTACTGATGATAAAAATAAACATCTGTGTCGATGTTTATCTGGGGCAACCCCCCCGCGCCCCCCAGCCTTCGTAGCTCATCATTGACATCACGGGGTCTCTGTGAGATGGATCACAGGGTCTCGTCCTCATCAGCGCCACCATCGTCATCTTCCAGCAAAAACTCCTGGATCTGTGCCTTAAGGAGACGCCTGGAAAACAGCACCATCACNANCAACCACCACCACCACCATTATCATCACCGCCACCATCACGCCACCATCACCGCCACCGCCATCATCACCGCCACCGCTATCACCACCATAACCAACACAGACAGACTCCACAGACAGACGCGTACCCACAACCGCCCTTCGCTAGCCAGTAGACGCAGCGCCCTTCATCGTTCTCACTACTCGGTGGCGGTGATGTCACCACGGTGATTGTGTCGTGCTAGGTGCACTTTAAGGCCATTGAAGTGTCGGAAGGCCGCTGATGGGAGGTCACGGAACAGACCTCGGTGCATGGGTTGACTGAGATGACTGGTATATGCACCACCTGTGCTCCCCACTGTGTTTTGGCCACCCGGCGCTCCGCTCGTTGTTGTGAGCGTCGCTCCTCTGCCCTCCGTTGTCACTGGAGGTGGTTAAAACAGGGGGCACAGGTGGTGCATCGGCCACTCATATCAGTCGACACGTGGCACCTGGGTCTGTCCCGTAACCTGCCAGCGGGCGTTTGACACTTCACGTGGCCTTAACGTGCACGTAGCCTGGCACAAGCGCCGTGGTGACGTCACCGCCACTTCGTGGCGAATGGCGGTTGTTGTGGGGGGTGGTGGCATACTTGTTAGCGCGCTGCGCTGCGAACATAGTGACCCGAGTTCGGTTTCTGCTCACGGTCAACACCAGTGAAGAATATCTAAACCGGTCTTGGGCCTCCCCTAGGTCGACTCAGCTTCAAAGGCGTACCCGGTGCGGTGTGTAAACATCGCAACGAGGGAGACAAAGGCGGCCGGGCGTGGTGCGAGCCACCCACGCCCCGTGTGCAGTGTCGGCTTTTACTAACAGCACTTGAATTTCGATTTAAAGCTTTCGTGACCGCGGGATTCATCTTCTTGGTTCTTTCAGTAAAGTCACGTAGAAGGGAAAAAGAAAATAAATGTAATTATTTATGTCAAATTTTATTATTTTATTATTTCCCTTCTACGTGACTTTACCGAAAGAACCCATAAGATAACAGCACTTGCCCTAACAGTCTGTGTTAAAGGCTACACACGGGGATCTTTGTCTTCTGTGATATCCGGTTCCACGGACGTTCTCTACCGGGGGGGGGGGGGGGGAGTGCCGCTCTGCTCATCGAGGAACCCCAAACGGACTCTTGTTCGCGCGACGCCGACAGTGCCAAGCGCGAGTCTACGGTGGCGTTCGTCATCGCTGGGGCGGTGTGCGCACCGTCACCGCCACCCCTCCCCCTCACCTCTTCTCTCGCTGCTCCGCTTCAGCCAAAACGAACGGCGGCAGGAGCTTCGCCTCGTCCTGCTCACGCCCAGCACAGGGACAACGATGGGACGGTGGGAAAACTCATTTCTTTAAAACTGCTCTTCGTGTTTAGAGTTTGCCGTCCTTCCAACGCACCTCCGATTAGCACGTTTGGCTACGTACGGTGGTGCGTATGAAGTTCTACGTACGTACGTACGTGAGGACGATGACCGGGACGCTAGCGTCTACTGGCCTAGCAGAGGGTGGTGGGTGTTGTGGGTACGCGTATGTCTGTTTGTGGAGTCTCTGTTGCGTGTGTGTGTGTTGGTGCAGTTGTGAGTGTGGCTGTCTGCGTGTGGGTGGGGAGTGGTGGTGCAGCGGATAGCGCGCTGCGCTACAAACCCGGCGACCCGAGTTCGATTCCCGCCCGCGGCCACCAACACCACCAGTGATGATTATCTGAACCGGTCCTGGGCCTCCCTTAGGTCGACTCGGCCTCAAAATTAGTACCTAGTGCAGTGTGTAAACATCGCCAGTAGGGAGACAAAGGCAACCAGGCGTGATGCTGGCCACCCACCCCCTTCATCGGTGATGCTCGCTAACAGCACTTGCCCCAATAGTCTATTCAGGCTACACAGGTGATCTTTGTCTCTGTGTATTCCCAACTCACCATGTCGTTCACAGTCAGCCGACACCCGTAACACAGAGCTTGTGTGAGAGACTCTCTGCAGAACACGACACACACACACACTACCAGTTAATTGTGAAACTCAAACGGAGGTTGCTGGGTCAATATTAAGATTCACGATTGATGTTTGGGTTAGGCCACTCCGTAATGATTTGATCAAATTTGTGTTGTGATGACCCCTCCACCACCTGCCACACAAACTCCACTCACTCACCACAGAACAGGTGGAGAACACACAAACTCCACCTCACTAAACAGAACAGGGGACAACACACAAACTCCACTCACTCACCACAGAACAGGGAGTGAACACAAACTCCACTCACTCACCTGAACACGCAAACTCCACTCTCACAGGACAGGGGAGAACACACAAACTCCACTCACTCACCACAGAACAGGGAGAGATCACACAAACTCCACTCTCACTCCAGACAGGGGAGATCACACAAACTCCACCTCACTCAACAGAACAGTGAGAGAACACACAANCCACCACTCAACAGAACAGGAGAGAACACCACACACTCTTGCTCTGCAGAACAGGCGGAGAGGAACATAGAAATTCAACACGCAGAAACGCGCCCCAGCCGGGAATCGAACCCAGGCCCCTCTCCTCTCCGCGGGGCCACAATCGACTCCACTGCGACCCCCCACCCCCCACGGACGAGTCGTCGAGGATTGCACGAACCGTGTAACCTCGAAATCCTTACCCGTTAACGCAACGGTCCGCTCCGCTGTCACGGCAACAAGCCCCTGCCCGGAGCTGCACTGGGCCGCATCATCGCACGGCGGGGGGGGGTCGGGCGGTGTTTGCCCGACAGCTTCTCCGACAGGAGGGCTGCTTGCAAAGCCGAAGCCGGCACTGAAATACAGAGGGGGGGGGTTGATAATGGCCGTGTCAGATACACACAGGGTGGTGGTCATGGTGGTGGTGGTCGTGGTGGTTGTGGTGGTGTGATTGGTGGTGGTAGTGGTGGTGGTGGANTGGTGGTGGTCGGGTGGTGGTGGTGGTGGTGTTGGTGGTGGTGTGGTGGTGGTCGTGGTGGTGGTCGTGGTGGTGGTGGTCGTGGTATTGCTGGCACCTCGCGGCAGAAGGGCCTTGGTTCAACTCCCGACACGGGCGCCTGTCTGTGTCTGCGTGTGGACTTGGTGTGTTTTCTCTCTCTCCTGCCCCTGTTCTGCATGGGTTACCTCCGGATTTTCCCCCTCCATAGTCACGAACAAAGACAAAGATCCCCTCCCTCTCTCCCTGTTTAGCTTTCACAGACTATTGTGGCAAGTGCTTTATTTAAAGGCCAGCATGGCCTCACACACACGCGCAGTGTAACCGCTATCGGCCCAAACATCAAGCCAATGTTGAATTAATTTACTCTGGGTCCTCCTTTTTCCCTCCACGTTTAGAATAAACATCACACGTTCTAGAGTATTTGGCTGCTGTCAATTTCCACGTGATGATGATGATGATGAGGAGCCACTTTAGTTGAGCTGTCATTTTGTGACAGCCGGTACACTTCTGACAGTTCTAGATTTGAAGCTTTCGTGACTGCAAGGATTCATACTCTTAGGTTTTTTTTCGGTAAAGTCACTAGGTAAAAGACTTGTGTTGCCTCCGAAACGTCGTGATTTATTATTTTATTTCTATTATTACTTCGATTAATTTTATTTTTACCTACGTGACTTTACCGAAAAAAACCTAAGAGTACGCTTCTGACAGCTACAGTGGGGCTCTTACCTGGCAAAATACTAAAATAGTTGAAATTTTGATTTAAAGCTTTCGTGACTGCAGGGATTAATATTCTTGCTTCTTTCGGTAAAGTCATCACGTAGAATGGAAATAATAAAATAATAAAGATAAAACATACATAATAAAATAATAAAAATAAAACATAATAAAAATAAAACAATTAAATTCTCACGACGTTTCGACTGCAACACAAGCAATCATCATCAGGTGTGAAATCCACAGCAAGAAAATTTGAGAGAAAAAAACGCCACTTTTAAAAAAATGATTGTTGTGGATTTCACACTGATGACATTGCTTGTGTTGCAGTCAAACATCGTGAGAATTTATTGTTTGATATTTTTTAAATTTTATTATTTCCCTTCTACGTGACTTTACCGAAAGAACCAAGAATATAAAATAGTTTAGTTGAATACTTTCTATCGAACTCGGCAGCAGGCCTGTTCCTGAGCGAAGGACGTCGGTTCACCTGCATCCGTTCCAGAGGCAGCACAGCCGACTTCTCCCCGCCCGGGACGGTCGTCCGTTCCGATCTTCTCCCCGTTCTGCAGCAGAGGTCGCAAACGGGTTTTGATTCCTTACCCGTACCTGTCCCGGCCGCACCAGGTCGCAAATGGGTACCCGTACGGGTACCGTTCCGTACCCTCCCGAAATGAGTGAAAACGCTACTCCCAGTGACTCACGGCCTACCCGTACCCGCTGCACCAGGTCGAAACGGGTACCCGTACGCGTACCCGGTCGGGTCGGGCGGGTACCTGATTGCGCTCTGGGATGAAGCCATGTTGCAGGCGCGGGTGGGTTGATTCTAGGAACTTGAATTGTGAGAAGAGACAAGACGTTGGGAAATGAGTGACAAACGGTGACTCACCAGTGACTCACGGCCTACCCGTACCCGGCCGCACCAGGGTCGCAAACGGCTACCCATACCCCGCCGGGTACGGGTAGCCGGGTATCGGGTAGGGTACGGGTATCGGGTACCCGGTTGCGACCTCTGGTTCTGCTCGGCAGTGAAACAGCAACGAGTTCAGTCGCAATCTGAATCGGAATCTGAATCTTGTTTTTCCCGATGAGCTCCGAGGCTCTTCCGTCACAGACGTCCAGTCGGGGCACGGGGTCAGAACGTTACAACGACNAAAAATACGGAAACACGAGCGGAGTGCACGGGAACGACCAGTCGATTATCTGATAGTCCATCTGGCCGATTGATCAGCTGATCATCCAACTGGCTAATTGATCAGCTAATCGTTCAACTGGCCGATTGACCAGCTGGTCGTCCAAATCGCCGATTGATCAGCTGATGGTCCAACTGGCCGATTGATCAGCCGATCGTTCAACTGGCCGATTGATCAGCTGATCGTCCAACTGGATGATCAGCTGATCGTCCAACTGGCTGATTGATCAGCTGATCGTTCAACTGGCTGACCGACCAAATGCACTACCGCTCCACACAAACACACACTCCGAGTGACCCACACCGACACACACACACACACGTGTGGCCGTATGGCCTGCGTGTGCATCTCGCCTGTAGATGGTGGAGACGGTTGATGGGAATTCCGCCTGAAGTTCCGTCACAAACGCCTCCGTCAAGCTCGTGATGCTCGCCTGACTGCCGGCCTGCGGGCCACAGCACGCGCACACAAAGGTCCCCCGTGTAGCCTTGACAGGCTGTTGGGGCAAGTGCTGCGAGCAGCACCTGCGAAGGCCGGCACGGCACACGAAGCCAGCGCACACACACGTGCGTGTACCCGCGCGTGCGTACTCGTGCGTATGTGCGTGCGATGTGTAGCGGTTAGCGCTACGCTGCGCTATGAACCCGGCGACACGGATTCGATTCCCGCTCACGGCCAACACCAGTGACGATTATCTGAACCGGTCCTGGGCCTCCCTAGGTCGACTCAGCCTCAAATGAGTACCTGGTGCGGTGTGTAAACATTCCCAATAGGGAGACAAAGGCGGTCGGGCGTGGTGCTGGCCACCCACCCCCTCTTGCGCCTTTCCGGCCTTCGTAGGTGCTCGCTAACAGCACTTGCCCCTACAGTCTGTTAAGGCTACACGGGGAGTCTTTGTCTTGTACCTGTCTATGGATGTGAATAAGTCATGAGATAAGTTTCGGAAATATTGTATGTTCTGTATTATCATTGTATGTGCGTGTGTGTAAATAAAGAGTTATTATGGGAGTGGTGGCGCAGTGGTTAGCGCACTGCTCGACAAACCCAGACATCCGGAGTCGTCTCCTGGTCACGGCTAACATCAGTGGCAATTGCTGAGCCTCCCTAGGTCGACTCGGTGTGTAATCGTACATCGTAATCGAGAGACAAGGGCGGTCGATCGTGTACTACATGCATCGTGTGTCGTGCCGGCCTTAATAGGTGCTCGCTAACAACAGCACTTGCCCCTACAGTCTGTTAAGGCTACACGGGGGATCTTCGTTACGTGCGTGCGTACCCGCGTGCCGAGTGCGGGCCTCCACGCGTGCGCACGCCGAACGCGTGGACGTACAGCGCCACCTCCTTGGCCGAGAGCTCCCGCATGGGACGCAGGAGAGCACGTCGCCAAAACGGTCGTCGCAGAAACCCTGGGGCACGGCGACACNGGCACGGTGACACGAGGGCACCGNACGGNATGACACGGTGACACGGTGACACGGTGACACGGTGACACGACACGGTGACACGGTGACACGGCGACACGAGGGCACGGCGACACGGCGACACGGCGACACGGAGACACGGTGACACGGAGACACGAGGGCACGGTGACACGTGTCACTCTGGGGCAGCGGTAATGGAAACATCGTCACGAGGGAGACAAAGGCGGTCGGACGCGTTGCCGGCCACCCACCCTTCGCCATACGGGGGTGAGAGTCTTTATCGTCTTAGCCGCCTTGCGTACACACGCGTGTGTGTGTGTGTGCTGCGTCACCGTTTCGATAACGCTGTGTCCCGCGTGTGTACGCGTGTGGTTGCGTGTGTACACGTGTGTGTTGCGTGTGTACACGTGTGTTCACGTGTGTTGCGTGTACACGTGTGTTCACGTGTTTGGTTCACGTGTGTTCACGTGTGTTGCGTGTACACGTGTGTTCACGTGTGTGCGTACCGTGTCCTGCGCGAGGCCGGCGCCGCGCCCCAGTGCGAGTGCCGCGAGGACCTGACGGCCACGCGGGTGCACGACTCCCCCAGCATCGCCTTGGCGTAGCCACGGCGGCGGCACAACCACAGCAGCACGCGCAGACTACACACACACACACACGGTGACACACGGTGACACACACAGACACACTCAGCAACACGCGCAGACCACACACAGACACACACGGTGACACGCGCAGACTACACACAGACACACAGACACACGGTGGCACACACTCAGCAACACGCGCAGCGGCACTCGCGACACGCGCAGACTACACACCGACACACGGTGACACGCGCAGACTACACACAGACACACACAGACACACACGGCGGCACTCAGCAACACCCAGACACACACACACATACACACACACACTCAGCAACACCCGCAGACTACACACCGCTCACCGGAGCGAGAAGAGGAGATCCTCCCTGGCCGTGAGCGTCCGCGTCGCCCGGAACATCCCACACAGCGACTCCGTCTCCTCCACACTCGCCCCCACGCCCTGCCCGTCAGCTCCCAGCCCATCAGCTTCCTGATCAACATCCTGCCCAGCTCCCAGCCCATCACCCTGCCCGTCAGCTTCCAGCCCAGCTCCCAGCCCAGCACCCTGCCCAAATCTCTGTCTGCCACTTTCATTGCACTGCATTCTCCACTGCTTCCCAAACGCAACGCCTGCACGCACACACACACAAAGACAAAGATCCCCCCGCCCCCGTGTAGGCTTAACAGACTGTGGGGACAAGTGCTGTTAGCGAGCGCTCCTGAAGGTCGGCACTGGGCAGAGTCGCAAACGGGTTTTGATTCCTTACCCGTACCCGGCCCACCAGGGTCCAAAGGGTACGGGTACCCGATTGCGACCTCTGGGATGAAGCCATGTTGCAGGCGCGGGTGGGTTGATTCTAGGAACTTGAATTGTGAGAAGAGACAAGACGTTGGGAAATGAGTGACAAACGGTGACTCACCAGTGACTCACGGCCTACCCGTACCCGGCCGCACCAGGGTCGCAAACGGGTACCCGTACCTGGTCCGGGTAGGGGTAGCCGGGTATCGGGTAGGGTACGGGTATCGGGTACCCGGTTGCGACCTCTGGCACTGGGGCACACGAGGGGTGGGTGGCCAGCGCCACTCCGGCCGCCTTTGCGCGTCTGCGTGCACGACACACAAGGACAAAGATCGTCCGTACGGCCTTAAAAGACTGTTGCCGACCCAGTCAACCGGGTTCGATTCCCGCTCGCGGCCAACGCCAGTGACGAATCGGAGCCCGTCCTGGTTCTCCTATAGGTCGACTCAGCCTAAAATGAGTACCCGGTGCGGTGTGTAAACATCGCCACTGGGGAGACAAAATGGGGGGGTCCGGGCGCGGTTCTGGGAACCTACCCCCTCGTGTGCCGTGCCGCCTTCATAGGTGCTGACTCTCGCTAAAGGACTTAAACTAAACTATCTTTATTTGACCAGGGAAGGCCCACTGAGCTACGTAGCTTTTTTGCAGAAGCGACCCGAATATCACAAATGATATTTGAACGAAGTGGCTTATCGTCTTATCGTCACGTGCAAATTTATGTTGTTTCTAAATGTGGAGGTGAAAAACCAGAGGACCTGGAGAAAAATTCACGGGACCACGGACGAGAGAGACAAGCAAACTCTATGATACAGCGGGTGTCAGGGTGGGGGTCAACCCACGACCTCCTGTACACCAGGCGAGGGAGTTAACATCTCATAGCCACCGTGATGATGATGATGAGAGAGAGAGACACGCAAACTCCAAATATACAGCAGCAGGCGTCGTCAACATCTCCTAGCCACTGTAGTGTCAGGGTCTTCGATCGAACCCACGACCGCCTGCGTACCAGACGAGGTAGTCAACATCTAGCCACCGAGGCGCTCCTTAACGTGTGGTGGGGATCGAACCCAGACCTCCTGCACACAGCACCTGCCCCGACAGCTGCTAAAGGCTCCACGGGGGGATCTCTGTCGACGCCGCCGCACCTGTTCTAGGGCACGTGTTAGGGGAAGCCGCTCTGCTTGAAGATCTCCTGACGTGCGTTTGCCCGCTCCTCCACAGCTCCCCACACCGGCCTGCACAGACAAAGACAAAGTTCCCCCGCGTAGCCTTAACAGACTGTCGGGGCAAGTGCTGTAAGCGAGCGCCTATGAAGGCTGGCACCGCACACGAGGGGGTGGGTTGCCAGCACCACGCCCGGCCGCCTTTGTCTCCCCAGTGGGGAGGTACGCACGCACAGGTACGCACACGTACAAAGACAAAGATCCCCCATATAGCCTTAACAGACTGTAGGGGCAAGTGCTGTTAGCGAGCACCTATAAAGGCGGCACGGCACACGAGGGGTGGGTGGCCAACACCACGCCCGGCCGCCTTTGTCTCCCTAGCTGCGATGTTTACACACCGCACCAGCTACTCATTTGAGGCTGAGTCGACCTAGGGGAGGCCCAGGACCGGTTCAGATAATCGTCACTGGCGGTGTTTGCCGTGAGCGGGACACACACACACACGTACACACACATGCACAAATATAAAGATCCCCCGTATAGCCTTAAAAGACTGTAGGGGCAAGTGCTGTTAGCGAGCACCTATGAGGGCCGGCACGGCACACGAGGGGGTGGGTGGCCAGCACCACGCCCGACCGCCTTTGTCTCCCCAGTGGAATGTTTACACAACGCCGCACATGCACATAACACCCATTAATTGGCTGAAAACACCTTAATATATAGGGGACGCAAAGCTTAGGCAACCGTTGGCGATGGCTCACTGCCCGACCGCCTTCTACCATGCTGTGGTTCGTCAGCGATCGTGAGGGCATTTGCATGGACGACGCTATACACAAGTCGGCATTATAACAGCCGCCATTCTCCGCCAAGTGCCAGGCTAGGTGCACCTTCAGGCTACGTGAAGTGTCGAAGGCTCGCTGGCAGGAGGTCACGGGACAGACCCAGCAGGTGCCATGGGTTGACCGACCGAGATGACTGACAGATGCACCAGCTGTACCCCTACTGTGCCAACTCGCTTAATTTTAATCCGCCGGCGATCCGCTCGTTGTTGTGAGCGTCGCTCCTCCGCCCTCCGTTGTTGTTGGAGGGCGACTGCCTCAACTGCCCAGCAGCAGCAGCAGCAGCGTCCTTCACGAGCCTCCTCATCCGCAGACACCGCCGGTACCGGTCATCGGCAAGTCCACTCAGCTCTACATCCTCCCATACCGCATCAGCTCCGTCTCCTTTGCAGCCCGTTGAACGAACGCGCACGCGCTCGCACTCGCTACGTACCGTCCACGTGCACCAGTCCAGGAATGAACTTGAGCCGCTTGTGAGACTCGCGACTCAGACCCTGCAAGACACACAGGACGGGGGAAGTCGCCAACCCGCGCCCCGGGGTCACATCGCTGGGCTCCACTCGCCTCCGGCCGGTCGTGCAGTGCAAGCTCCGAGTGTGTGGGGGGCAAAGTGGGGCTACTCCGAGCCCTTCCGTGGATGTTGGGCGAGCGATGGAAGAACGTTTATACTTTAGTTGTTTACGTGGTGGTTTAGTTACTGCAGCTACATACTATTAACACTCCCTCCCTTTATTCATGCTACCCCTATCCCCTCCCTTTGATGCTGCTAATCCTGCATAATGCACGGGCATAATGACTTTAAACCCCTCGCCAAACCTCCTACGCATTTCACAAGTAGTACTAATCGCATATCTGCATTTCCCATAAATATGATAAATCCCTCTTGATATGCAAATTATTTTGTCAAGGCTCTCTTCGCCCCTCCATCCAGCTTAAATAGTCGCTCCAAGCCTGGGGCTTGTCATTCAGACTCTGTCTCGACAGACCTGTTCTCCACCTGAGGACGGCTACTTGCGTTGTGGCCGAAACGTCGTGAGAATTATTTTATTATGTTTAAATTTTTATTATTTTATTATTTCCCTTCTACGTGACTTTACCGAAAGAACCAAGAAGATGGAAGGACACGCGACACGATGCCCTAGACGGCAGCGCCGCACACGGTCGCGCGTGAACGGTGCGGCGCGCGTCTGCGTGTTTGGGGAGCGGTGGCGCCGCGGTCAGCGCTACGCTGCGCTACGAACCCGACGACCCGAGTTCGGCTCCCGCTCACGGCCACCAACACCGGTGACGATTATCTGCACCGGTCCTGGGCCTCCCCTAGGTCGACTCAGCCTCAAATGGGGAGACAAAGGCGGCCGGGCGTGACGATGCCGGCCACCCACCCCCTCGTGTGCCGTGCCGGCCTTCGGAGGTGGTGCTGCTACTCGCCGACAGCGCTGCTGTTGCTGCTGTGTGCTCCCAATCGAGTGATTTTGCAGGAAATTAATTCAACATCGGCGATGATGTTTGGGCCGATAGCCATTACACTGCATGTGTGTGCGTGTGTGTGTGTGTGCGTGCGTGTGTGTGTGCGTGCCGTGTCGGCCTTCAATGGTGCTACTCGCTAGCAGCACTTGCCCCGACAGTGCAGTGAGGCTATACGGGGGACGATGTTTGTGCGTGCGTCGTCGTACCAGCTGCACTTGAGCGAGCAGAGTGCATGACGACGCTCCTCCTGAAACGGCCACCAACACCTGATGGAAGACAAAGACGCCACCCCCCCCAGGTAGCCTTTAACAGACTGCTCGTGGCAAGGGCCGATAAGCGAGCGGCACGGCGAGCATCGGAGGGGGTGGTGGGGTCAACACCAGAGGTCGCAACCGGGTACCCGATATCCGTACCCTACCCGATACCCGGCTACCCGGCCGGGTACGGGTAGGCCGTGAGTCACTGGTGAGTAACCGTTTGTCACTCATTTCGGGTAGGGTACGGGTAGGGAACGGGTACCTGTACACGGCCAGGTACGGGTACCCATTTGCGACCCTGTTGCGGCCAGGTACGGGTAAGGAATCAAAACCCGTTTGCGACCTCTGGTCAGCACCACGCCCGGCCACTTGGCAGGAACCCGGAGAGGAAGCCCCTTGCATACGAGGAACATTCTGAGTCAACGCGCCGGCCGTACTGCGTCGCCGGGTGTGTGCGGAGTCACCTTCTCCCCGGGCTCGATGACTTTGCGCTTTCCCAGGACGGCGCGGAACTTGTGCACAAAATACTCGCGGAAGCATTCCCTGCACACACGCAGACACAGCACACACGCAGACACAGCACACGCGCAGACACAGCACACACGCAGACACGCGGCACACACGCAGACACAGCACACGCGCAGACACAGCACACACGCAGACACAGCACACACGCAGACACGCGGCACACACGCAGACACAGCACACGCGCAGACACAGCACACGCGCAGACACGCGGCACACACGCAGACACAGCACACGCGCAGACACAGCACACGCGCAGACACGCGGCACACACGCAGACACAGCACACGCGCAGACACAGCACACACGCAGACACAGCACACACGCAGACACAGCACACACGCAGACACGCGGCACACACGCAGACACAGCACACACGCAGACACAGCACACGCGCAGACACGCGGCACACACGCAGACACAGCACACACGCAGACACAGCACACGCGCAGACACGCGGCACACACGCAGACACAGCACACGCGCAGACACAGCACACGCGCAGACACAGCACACACGCAGACACAGCACACACGCAGACACAGCACACACGCAGACAGCGGCACACACGCAGACACAGCACACACGCAGACACAGCACACACGCAGACACAGCACACGCGCAGACACAGCACACGCGCAGACACAGCACACGCGCAGACACAGCACACACGCAGACACAGCACACACGCAGACACAGCGCACGTGCAGACACAGCGCACGCGCAGACACAGCACACGCGCAGACACGCGGCACACGCGCAGACACAGCACACGCGCAGACACAGCACACACGCAGACACAGCACACGCGGCACACACAGCAGACACGCAGACACAGCACACGCGCAGACACAGCACACACGCAGACATAGCACACGCAGACACAGCACACACGCAGACACGAGGCACACACACAGACACGCGGCACACACACAGACACAGCACACACACAGACACACAGACACGCGGCACACACAGACACGCGGCACACACGCAGACACAGCACACGCGCAGACACAGCACACGCGCAGACACAGCACACAAGCAGACACAGCACACACGCAGACACAGCACACACGCAGACACAGCACACACGCAGACACAGCACACACGCAGACACAGCACACAAGCAGACACAGCACACACGCAGACAGCACAAGCAGACACAGCACACACACAGACACAGCACACACACACGCGCAGACACAGCACACGCGCAGACAGCACACGCGCAGACACAGCACACACGCAGACAGCACACAAGCAGACACAGCACACACACAGACACACGCACAAACGTGGCACGCACACGGCACGCATGGACACACGCGCACGCACACACGGACACACAGAGCACACACGGACACACAGAGCACACACGGAAAGAGACACATGGACACACGCTCACTCAAATACACAGACACGCACACACAGATAGAGACGTACACAGCGCACACACACACACGGCACACACGAGGACACAGAGTTAGAGGGACACACAGAGATGCTGAGAGACACATAGACACACAGACAGTACAGATGCACACACAGACAAACACAGATGGCGAGACACAGAAGATGGTTACTATATATGGTCAGGAATACACAAAGACTACGGGGGAGAGAGACACGCAAACTCCAAATATACAGATCAAAGCAGTCCGCGGACGGTCAGGTCATGTAGAGGTCAGGGGAGGTCGCGACCTGCAGAAGGGGTCGTTGACCCGGATCAGCATGGACGCCCTGCGCTCCTTACACTTCATGCAGACGGTGCCCATACTGCGGAGAGGGGGCGGGGGAGGGGTGGGAGAGGGGGGGAGGGGGAGGGGGGGGGAGAGGGGGTGGGAGAGGGGGGAGGGGGGAGAGGGGTGGGAGAGGGGGGGAGGGGGGAGGGGGAGAGGGGTGGGAGAGGGGGGGAGAGGGGGGAGAGGGGGGAGAGGGGGGGGGGAGAGGGGGGAGAGGGGGGGGGAGAGGGGGTGGGAGANGGGGGGGGAGGGGGGGAGAGGGGGGGGAGAGGGGGGGGGGAGAGGGGGGGGAGAGGGGTGGGAGGGGGGGAGGGGGAGAGGGGGGAGAGGGGGGGGAGAGGGGGTTGGAGAGGGGGGGGGGGGAGAGGGGGGGAGAGGGGGAGGGGAGAGGGGGTGGGAGAGGGGGTAGGAGAGGGGTGGGAGAGGGGGGGAGAGGGAGAGGGGGAGAGGGGTGGGAGAGGGGGGGGGAGAGGGGGGGAGGGGGGAGAGGGGGTGGGAGAGGGGGNTGGAGAGGGGGGGGGGGAGGGGGANGGGAGAGGGGGGGGAGAGGGGGGGGAGAGGGGGGGGAGAGGGGGGAGAGGGGGTGGAGAGGGGGGGAGAGGGGGGAGGGGGGAGAGGGGTGGGAGAGGGGGAGGGGGGGGAGAGGGGGGGAGAGGGGGTGGGAGAGGGGGGAGGGGGGGAGAGGGGGTGGGAGAGGGGGTGGGAGAGGGGGGGGAGAGGGGGCGGGGTGTGAACAGAGCCATCAGCGGTCCTCGAGTCTCCGATCGTTGTTCGTGACCAGGCAGATCGTCACCTGCCTAGCTCACGCTGTGTAGTATTCCCCGAGTGTTAGGGGCCCGTCCATAAATGACATCACGCGATTTTGTACGATTTTTGACACTGACACAACAACCGCCATTTGCCACGAAGTGGCGGTGACATCACCACGACGCTTGTGCCAGGCCAAGTGCACCTTGAGGCCACGTGAGGTGTCGAACACCCGCTGGCAGGAGGTCACGGGGCAGACCCAGCAGGTGCCACGGGTCGACTGGCCGAGATGACCGAGATGACTGGCTGATGCACCACCTGTGCCCCCTACTGTGTCAACTTGCTGTGCTTTAGCCACCCGGCGCTCCGCTCGTTGTTGTGAGCGTCGCTCCTCCGCCCTCCGTTGTTGTTGGAGGGCGACTGCCTCCAACTACCCAGAATAGCGTCCTTCACGAGCCTCCTCCACAGAGGCCGATCTTGACACCGCTGGTACCAGTCATCGGCAATCCACTCAGATCCACGTCCTCCTGTACCACATCACACCATCTCTTCTCTAGCCCGTGCCGCGCCCGTTTAGCCCCTCAATCCGGCCGAACAAAAGCTGTTTAGGCATGCGGTGGCTGGGCATGCGGGCTACATGACCCAGCCAATGCAGCCTTGCCTGCCAGACACAGCCTCACACACAGAGACACACACACACTGACACAGACACACAGCCTCACACACAGCCTCACACACACTGACACAGACACACAGCTCACACACAGAGACACACGCGGACAGACAAACCTTGGCTTGCCAACGCGCGGCGGATCCACGTCCTTGTCATCTTCATTCGCCTGGCACATGGCAACTTCTCCTGGCGGCCTGTGAATGAGAACACCGATACAGCCGGAGGAATCTGATGAGCGATAAAGGTTTTCTTGTTCAACAGATGTCCGGCTGATTACCCGGCGATCAGCGTCCCATAGGGGCTGTCGTCCATAAATGACGTCACGCGATTTTGGACGATTTTTGACCCCCCCCCTCGTCACACGGAGTCACAAAAAGTCAGACCCCTGCCCCCCTCCAAAAAAAAATAAACATGCTTCAAATCGCTTTAAACTATTGTCATTGTAGTGCGTATTTAATGTGGCGCTGCACTCTGATGTTGTAGGAGAAAACATGTATTAACAAGTCTATTTAATTAAGTAGAACGTGTTGTCTATATTTATTTAAAGTTGCGCATTTTATGTGACGTCACATTTCTCAAACACCCCCCCCCCCTCGTTACACATCGTCACAAATGTCTGACACCGCCCCCTCCTAGGTGCGTGACGTCATTTATGGACGGCCCCATATCCCCATCGCCATGCGCCTGAAAACATAAATGACTCATTATTCTTTTCCTATTTGGAGATAATCAGAATATTTAAAGTGGAGGAATCCGATGATCTATCAAGCGGCCTGGGAGGTAATCGTTGTCCGTCTTGGATGGACAGGCAAAGACAAAGATCCCCCGTGTAGCCTCGACCGACTGCTGGGGCAAGAGCTGTATTGTCGGAATCAGAATCGAAAGTATTTATACTGCGGGAGAAATCCGATGAGCTATGAAGCTCTTCACACACAGATGTCCAGTCGGGACCACGGGGGTAAGAACGTCGCAACAGCAAACACAGCGACACGGAGGAGTGCAAAGTAGGTCAACAAACCACCCCAGACACGAACAAAATGCAAACACTAATTCTAGATTTGAAGCTTTCGTGACTGCAAGGATTCATATCTTAGTTTTTTCGGTTAAGTCACGTGGGTAAAAAATGAAATAAAATTAAAAATTAAATAACAATTAATTTTATAATTTTTTCGGTATAATCACGTTTTTGGGTTTAGATATTATAAATGTGTCGTAATCCAGCACCCGACACGGCCAATCAGTAAAAAAGCACGCAAAGACGTTCACTGCTTTAGCCCAGGTGTGTTGAAGCCACAAATTGTAAATGTTGTGGCTTCACACACGGTGGGCTAAAGCAGTGAACTATTTGTCTTTGTCAACGTGAATTTTTACTGACGTGTCTTTACGGACATTTATAAAAACGATCTAAACCCAAAAACGTTGATTAATAACATTTCNAAAGTGTTAAACACGTGACTTTACCGAAAGAACTAAAAATGAAATAAAGTCAATTAATAAAAATTATATTTTTTTTTATTAATTTAAATTTCATTTTTTACCGACGTTTTTAGGATTCATATTCTTGTTTTTTCGGTAAAGTCACNTAGGTAAAAAATAAAATTAAAAAAGTCAAATATCACGACGTTTCGGAGGCAACACAGCTTCCGTCTTCAGGTGGAACCTCAAGACGATAGCTGTATCAAGTGAGAGAAATTCTTCTTGGTATTTACTCACTTATATANTCTGTGTGACGGTTCCACCTGAAGACGGAAGCTTGTGTTGCCTCCGGAAACGTGATTTTGATTTTATTTTAATTAATTTAATTTTTTACCTACGTGACTTTACCGGCAAAAAAAACTAAGAATACAAACCCTAACCCTAACCCCCATCCTACACCCACGCAAAGACAGAGGTATTTACTTTTGAAAGCGAATGATCGTTACCAAAGTGGCACCTCATGTACACAAAGCGGCAAAATTATCATCTCTCAACACGTGTTGCTAATGTGGAGGGGAGAAGAGGAGATTCTAAATATAGAGCAGCAGGCGTCAGGGTCGGGATGGAACCCACGACCTCCTGCGTACCAGGCGAGGTAGTTAACATCTCNCAGCCACCGTGATGATGATGAGAGAGAGACACGCAAACTTCAAATATACAGCAGCAGCAGGCGTCAGGGTCGGGATGGAACCCACGACCTCCTGCGTACCAGGCGAGGTAGTTAACATCTCCCAGCCACCGTGATGATGATGAGAGAGAGACACGCAAACTCCAAATATACAGCAGCAGCAGGCGTCAGGGTCGGGATGGAACCCACGACCTCCTGCGTACCAGGCGAGGTAGTTAACATCTCCCAGCCACCGTGGCGTCTCAAGAGACTGCTGGGGCAAGCGAGAACGAGTTGAAGGCAGGCCACAACGCACTGCTATGCGAAGTGGTGTGTGGGTGTGCAGCAATAGCAGCAGNCAGCAATAGCAGCAGCAGCAACCACGCCCGTCCGTCTTTGTCTCCCCGGCAGCGACTCTTACACGCGACCCGGACTCACCGACGGCGGCTTGGAAGTCGAACCAGGCCCGGGACCGGCTCGGCTGATCGCTCTCTCGAACGGGGCGGCGGGGGGTCGGGGAGAGCGTGGAATCGAACTCGGGGTTCTCTTACCTCACCGGGAAAAGGAAATGTTTTTTAAAAAAATTAACCGGCGGCTGCTGGCTGAACCCGGGGTCACCCCCGTAACCAATCACAAGTAAACTAAAGTTAGCTCAAAGTTTAATAATAAAAGGGGTCACGCGAATGATTGAGTCACCGCCACTTACACACACGCGCACACGTGTGTTACTGTACGGGCCAGTGACGTCACGGGTTAAGGACACCGGCGGTGACGTCAGACTCTCGTTTTAATCAGCGTACATGACGTCACGCATATGTCCTGGGTGGGGAGGGGTCCACCAACCCCCCCCTCGAGATCTTAAGGAATGTGTATGACGTCACGAGCCCCATACAACGGAGATAAATGACGTCAGACGCCGTTGGCTGAAGCGGTCAAGGTGTGACGCCGCTGAAGCGGGCGCAATGACGTCATCGCAACAGTTTCGTACGCGTTGTATGACGTCATATTTTACAAAGGCCTGCGTGACATCATACACATGATTGAGTGGAACAAATGAAGCAGATAATGACGTCACCTTCCTTCCCGTCTTTGTCTCTCCACTTAAACAAATAAATAACTCCGTTGTTAAACTTAATTTGGAGTTTTCGTGACTGCAGGAATTAATTTAATTTATTATTTTATCTTTATACGTGACTTTACCGAAAGAACCAAATAATAACTCAGTTTTTCTTCTATTTAGACAAAATCTGAATATTTGCAGTGGAGAAATCCGATGATCTATGAAGCGCTTCTTTGTCTGTTCACATTCCATCAGCTCCAGAAACGGCCTGGGACAGGCAAAGACAAAGATCCCCCGTGTAGCCTCGACAGCCTCTTGGGGCAAGTGCTGTTAGCGAGCACCTATGAAGGCCGGCACGGTCAACACCACGCCCGGCCGCCTTTGTCTCCCCAGTGGCGATGTTTTAATCTACCGCACCGGGTACTCATTTGAGGCTGAGTCGACCTAGGGGAGGCCCAGGACCGGTATCAGATAATCGTCACCGGTGTTGGCCGTGAGCGGGAATCGAACCCGAGTTTGTAGCGCAGCTTAAAGGGCCGTCCATAAATGACGTCACGCGATTTTTGACAATTTTTGACCCCCCCCCTTTAATATGACGTCACAAAGCTCTGCCCCCCCTCTAATATGACGTCACAAAGCTTTGCCCCCCCCACCCAAAAAATAAAACATGCTTCAAATCGCTTTAAACTATTGTCATCGAAGTGCGTATTTAATGTGGCGCTGCACTCTGATGTTGTAGGAGAAAACATTTAAATTTCGATTTAAAGCTTTTGACTGCAGGGATCCATCTTCTTGGTTCTTTCGGTGAAGTCACGTAGAAGGGAAGCAAAAAAAACATAATAAAATAAAATTATTCTCACGACGTTTCGGCCACAACGCAAGCAGCCGTCCTCAGGTGAAGAATGAGACATTTCCAAGCTAGGAGCTAATATATACGCTGCGTTGGAGGTGCAAGAGCGCCTTAACAAAAATAATGTGCATATGAAGAGGAATTTAGCATATTCATGGGAAATGCGTAGGAGGTGGGTGCTAAATTCCTCTTCATATGCACATTCTTTTTGTTAAGGCGCTCTTGCACCTCCAACGCAGCGTATATATTAGCTCCTAGCTTGGAAATGTCTCATTCTTCACCTGAGGACGGCTGCTTGCGTTGTGGCCGAAACGTCGTGAGAATTATTTTATTTTATTATTATTTTTTTATTGCTTCCCTTCTACGTGACTTCACCGAAAGAACCAAGAAGAGAAAACATTTATTAGAAAGTCTATTTAATTAAGTAGAACGTGTCGTCTATATTTAAAATTACGAATTTTTGTGACGTCCCAATTGTCTGANCCCCCCCCCCCCCTAGGTGCGTGACGTCATTTATGGACGGCCCCTAAGCACGCCCAGTGGGGCATACCCGGGCACAGCAAGAGGGATCACAGCTGGTGGCATCGGCCAGTCATCTCAGTCGACTGATGCCACCTGGTTCTGTCCCGTGACCTCCTCTATCAGCGATGGCCTCAAAGTGCACCTAGCCTGGCACACGCCACCGTGGTTACGCCACCGGTCACTTAGTGGAGAATGGGGGCTGTTGTTGTTTGTTTGTTTGTAATGTTTAACCTTCATCTTCTTTTATTTTATTATTATTTAATATTATTATATTTATAATTTTATTATATTATTTATTATGTTTTATTTTTATTATTGTATTACTTCCCTTCTACGTGACTTTACCGTAAGAACCAAGAAGATGAATCCCTGCAGTCACGAAAGCTTTAAATCGAAATGTTTAACCCCCCACCGCCCAACAAAATGAGAGACTCCCTTGAGAGATTGGCTTGCCGGGTTTTTAATTCAATTTAACGTTACAACGACGCAGTCAGTGGTACTTTTACAACAATCATATTTACAGGAACAAATCTGCGTCGAGGCCAAACACGGACCGTAGGGAAATTGCCCGGGTCGCTGAAACTGCAATGGTCCTCGCGAACCACTGAATAGCAATTTCAGGATTTGAAGCTTTCGTGACCGCAAGGATTCATATTCTTAGGTTTTTTCGGTAAAGTAACGTAGGAAAAAAATTCAAATTAATAAAAAGTAAAATAAAATAAAAATCATGACGTTGTGTTGCCTCCGAAACGTCGTGATTTTTATTTTATTTTACTTTTTATTAATTTAATTTTTTACCTACGTGACTTTACCGGAAAAAACCTAAGAATAGCAATTTCACTCTGCGGTAAATTCCGCTTTACATTATACAGCAGCAGCAGCAGAGGATGTGAACGAACATGATAACAGCTCGCCGCCTTTCCAACGTGAAGGTCATAGCCGTCTTTGATCGCACGTTACAGAACTTCCATCTAGTGGAAAAATACGCGGGGAAAAATAAAAACACATTGCTTGCGTGAGAGTCAGAAGAGCCACGATGATTTGTTTTACGATTCGGCTTCAAACGGAACGGAACCGATGCGGGTTTTACAAAATTAATTTGGAGCTTTCGTGACTGCAGGAATTATTCTTTGGTTCTTTCGGTAAAGATAAAATAATAAATTAAATATAGCATACTACGACGTTTCGATTGCAACACAAGCAATCATCGTCATCAGGTATAAAAGAAATAGCAACAAAAATCTCACCAGAAAACTATAAGACATATAAGCAGACAGACATCAGATACACAGAGAGAGAACACGTATTGGCACAAAGAGAGAGGTCGTCTTTGTGACGGGGCTTTAAATATAGAGTTTTTTTATTCTATGTTGCTATTTCTTTTATACCTGATGACGATTGCTTGTGTTGCAATCGAAACGTCTAGTATGCTATTATTAAATTTATTATTTTATCTTTATACGTGACTTTACCGACAGAACCAAAGAAAAATTTTACAGTTACATACGGTTCAAAAACAAAGCTCGCTAAACGACAAAATGATCCCGACCCAGCCAACCCCAGTATCGAATCGTCACAGCGCAGCGTAGTGGCAAGAATGGCCTGGGTTCGATTCCCCAATCTGATGCCCGTGTGGAGAGAGTTTGCGCGTGACATCTCGCACCCTCGTTCTGCGTGCGGGTTTTTTTTCTCTTCTCTCCCACGGATAAAAAAAACCACCACCACAACTCGATGTGACTGCTGGAAACAAATGTAACCTGCATATGATTCTATTGGGGTCACACAGCAGCAGCAGGAGCATGATCATGACAGAGAGACGCTAACTCAAAATATACAGCAGGCGTCAGGGTTGGGACTGAACCCACGACCTCCTGTACACCAGGCGAGGTTGTCAACATCTCCTATTCACTGTGTGATCATGTGCGGAGAGAGTAAAAAATACACAGCAGGCGTCAGGGATTGAACCCACAACCTCAACCAGGATTGTCAACTCTCCTATTCACCAGTGATGGGAGAGCGCAAACTCCAAATACACAGCAGCAGGCGTCAGTGGCCCCACGACCTCGTACACCAGGCGGTAGCACATCTCCTAGCCACCCTGCGACAATTTGCGATTTGTNAAAAAAAAAGTGAAATAATACGAAAGACAACAACAACAATTATTGAAGAACATTCCGCTGGCGCCCTGCATTGCCGGCGCCGTCGCTCACGAGGCCGTCGAGGCCTGCGCCAGCTCCTGCTCGTCCGCGCGGGAGAGCGGGTGTTGAAGTACATGCGTGCGTGAGTGCGCGTGCGCGTGTGTGCGCCTGTGTGTGTGTGTGTGTGTGTGGGTGTGTGTGTGCGTGTGTGTGTGTGCGTGTGTGCGTGTGTGTGCGTGTGTGTGTGCGTGTGTGTGTGTGTGTGTGTGTGTGTGTGTGTGTTAGCTGTGTGTGTGCGTGGTGCGTGTGTGTGTGCAGTGTGTGTGTGGCGTGTCGTGTGTGTCGTGCGTGTGTGTGTGTGCGTGTGTGTGTGCGTATGTGGGGACCCACCCCCGCGGTACGTGAGGCGCAGTACGCGACCCGATCGACCGCTCAGGCAACATCGGTGGCGATTATCTGAATCGGCCGTGGGCCTCCTCTAGGTCGACTCAGCCTCAAATGAGTACCTGGTGCGTGTGCAGTAAACAACGGCACTGGGGAGACAAAGGCGGCCGGGCGTGGTGCTGGCCACCCACCCCCTCGTGCCGTGGTCGGCCTTCATAGGTGCTCGCTAAACACTTGCCCCTACAGTTGTTNAGGCTACTGGGGGACCTTTGCTTTTTTGTGTGTGGAGACGCCCCGTTCCAGACAAGAGATCCCCGTTAATTGAACCGTGGTGGACATTCGCGACCAATGCTGTCACAACAAAGGGGTTTTTTGTTGGGGTGAGGACACGTAAATATGAATGTTGTGCCGTTAAAGCCAGAATNACACCACCACCACCACCCGACACGGCCGCTGAGTGAAGGTTCGTCCGTAAACAAAAAAACTGTCATTGGTGGCTACTCGCACACGGTGCTGGAGCGTGAACCCACGGCGGACAACTCGAGCACCACGACGATCGCGTCGGCAATCTCACCCTGGTGTACAAATACTAATTTGCCACAGATGAACCGATAATTGTTTTTTACCCTTCTATCTGACACCTTTTTTACAAGGAGTCATGTTTGCATAGACCACAATACCTGCAGTCGTAATGCAAACAAAAAACATAACTCTGATAATGTATGCACTGTCCTTGAAGTTGATTGGTCCACACCGAGACAGCTTTCCTTAGAGCCTAGTCTCACATGGTGTTGGACCAGATGACGCCAAAAGGCGCACAACTCAAAGACAATGCACCATCAGAATATGAGAGCTGGGGTGAAGCATTTACACCATTGGAACCTCATTTGCCAGTACAAAACATGATAATTCTTTTTTTACCCTTCTATCTGGCAACAAAACTGACACCTTCCAATGGAACAGTTGAACCGTTTGGAGACAAAGCTCCCCGCGCGGCGGCGAGCCTCACCGGGGACTTGGTGAACGGGCGGGCGAGCTGGAAGAGGAGGCGGTAGGCCCAGGAGTGGCGAGCGAGGCGCGTGGACACCATGTTGCCCGGGTGCACGGCGTGCGTGGCGACGCGCAGCGGCGCGAGGCGAGCGTGCAGCGCCAGCACCAGCAGCAGTGCGCACAGCTTGGAGCGGTTGTAGGCGAGCGCCGGCCAGTGGTCGGAGCGCGACGCCGGCGACAGGCGCGACAGATCCACGCGGAAGCCGGCGCCGTCCAGCTCGGGGAACCTGCGGGAACGCACGGAGCGACGGAGGGACGGACGGACGCATGGGCAGACGGACAGACGCATGGGCAGACGGACAGACGCATGCGCAGATGGACAGACGCATGGGCAGACGCATGGGCAGATGGACAGACGCATGGGCAGATGGACAGACGCATGGGCAGATGGACAGACGCATGCACAGATGCATGGGCAGATGGACAGACGCATGGACAGACGCATGGGCAGATGGACAGACGGACGGACAGACAGATAGACAGATATAAAGATGGGCAGATGAACAGACAGATAAATGACAAGACAGATAGAGAAATGGACAGATAGACAGAGGGACAGATGCATGGACGGATGGACAGGTGGATGGACAGACAGACGGATAGAAAGATGGGCAGATAGACAGATGAACAGACAGAGAATTGGACAGACAGATAGACAGAGGGACAGACGGATGGGCGGATGGACAGAAGGATAGAAAGATGGGCAGATGGACAGATGAACAGACAGAGAAATGGAGAGACAGATAGACAGAGGGACAGACGGACGGACAGGTGGACGGACAAACAGACGGACGGACGGACAGACAGACGGTGAGAAGGAATCGCAGTATCGCATCCACGCGGGAGAAATCCGATGAGCTATGAAGCTCTTCATCACCGATGTCCAACAGGGCAGGCGGCGCCTCCAATCGCGCTAACCGATACATTTCCACGGAGGGGTTAAAAGAACAAGAAAAACACCCGAAACTCCGCAAACTCGGAGGAGGGAACCGCCCGAAAACCTTCTCATCGACCGGCGGGCGCCAGCGTCACACCTGTGCGACTCGGACGAGACGAGCACGACCCGCGCCGGCGCCGAGCGCACCAGCGTCTCCTGGAGCAGGCGCAGCAGGTAGAAGTGGCCCAGGTAGTTCACCTGGAAGGTGGACTCCAGCAGGTCCTCCGTGAGGCTCCAGGGAGCGGCGAAGACGGCGGCGTTGCACACCAACACGTGCAGGGGCCTGGCACGGGTGGGGGTCAGGGGTCAGGGGCGGGGGTCAACGGCATCGTCACCTTGAATTTCGATGTAAAGCTTTCGTGAGTGCAGGGATTCATCTTCTTGGTTCTTTCGGTAGAGTCACGTGGAAGGGAAATCATAAAATAATAAATAATAAAACATTATAAAATACAAAAATAAAACATAATAAAATACAATTCTCAAACATAATAAAATACAATTGTGAGAATTGTATTTTATTTCGATGTAAAGCTTTCGTGACTGCAGGGATTCATCTTCTTGGTTCTTTCGGTAGAGTCATGTGGAAGGGAAATAATAAAATAATAAAACATAATAAAATATTAATTTCGATTTGAAGCTTTCGTGACTGCATGGATTCATCTTCTTGGTTCTTTCGGTAAAGTCACGTGGCCGGGTACGGAATCAAAACCCGTTTGCGACCTCTGAGGGAGGTGCTCGCTGAGTAAACGTGAAAACGGAGCGGCCGCTTACAGGCGCCGGGAGATGAAGCTGTCGGCGCACTCGCGTACGCTGTGCAGCGACGCCAAGTCCAGCGGCAGCACGTCCACTTGAGCCTGGGGCTGGGGAGCAGACGGAGAGAGAGAGGGGACGGGCAGAGGGACGGGCAGAGAGACAAACAGAGGCAGACAGAGAGACAGAGAGACAGACAGAGAGACAGGGAGACAGACAGACAGAGAGACAGAGAGAGAGAGACAGACAGACAGAGAGACAGAGAGAGACAGACAGAGAGACAGACAGAGACACNGAGAGACAGAGAGAGAGACAGACAGCTACAGGCTTAGTGCGGCCTGGAAGCATATTATTAAATAAGATACATTACAATTCCTTATAAGGGAAACAACCACTAACTGATTACTAATGTAGCATAATCACAATAAAACACATTCCAAATGATTACTAATCTACAACTCGCATCGTAACAATAGCCTGATTACTAATCTAGTATATAATTACAATCACTCCCCCCCCTTGAATCTTTGACCTGATGAGTTAATGATGACGTCACCCTGCTGCTGCTCTATATAAGAACGGGAGACAGAGCAGAGCCTCACCATTCTGGCGAATTGCCCGATGATGCTGGATGCAATTACCAGCGAAACGTCGTCTCAAATTGTAAATGTTGTGGTTTCACGCTTCAACACACCGGTGGGCTAAAGCAGTGAACTATTTATCTTTTGTCAACGTGACACTTGGGTGGTGGAGGTTACGACACATTTATAAATAACGCGATCTAAACCCAAAACGTTGATTATGAGGCAGAGACGGTTAAAACGTGCCGTAATTTCCACCATACGCCCAACAGGTACCCAGCATAAATCCACACACATCCACACACACATATACACACACCCACACACANCCACACACACACANCCACACACACACACACACACCCACACACACACCACACACTCACTCACCACACACACACACACCCACACACACACACACACAACACACACACACACACACACACACACACACACACTNACACACACACACACACACACCCCCACACACACACCCACACACCNACACACACANCCACACACTCACACACACACCACCCCACACACCACACACACACACACACACACACACCCACACACACACCCATACACACACCCACACACACACACACACACACACACACCCACACACACACCCACACACACACCCACACACTCACACCCACACACACACACCCACACACACACCCACACACACACCCACACACACACACACACCCACACACTCACACACACACGCCCCCACACTCCCACGACGTACCCACTCGCTGGTGATGAGCTGTGCGGCGTGCGCACCCCTGGCGTCGTCACGGCACGCCAGGAAGACGTGCGCTCCGTGCAGCGCCAGAGAGCGCGACGTCTCAAAGCCTGCCGGTGGTNGGGGGGGGGGGCGGCACACACGTGACCACACACAGACAAAGGTCCGCCGGTGTAGCCCGCAGCGGACGTTGGGGCAAGTGCCGTGCGCACGCTGCGTGTGGTGTGCACGGCAGAGGTCGCAACCGGGTACCCGATACCCGTACCCTACACGATACCCGTACCCTACCCGATACCCATACCCTACACGATACCCGTACCCTACCCGATACCCGTACCCTACCCGATACCCGTACCCTACCCGATACCCGTACCCTACCTAATACCCGTACCCTACCAATACCCGTACCCTACCTAATACCCGTACCCTACCCGATACCCGTACCCTACCCGATACCCGTACCCTACCTAATACCCGTACCCTACCTAATACCCGTACCCTACCCGATACCCGTACTCTACCCGATACCCGTACCCTACCTAATACCCGTACCCTACCCGATACCCGTACCCTACCCGATACCAACCCACTCACCTACTCACTTACTTACCCACCGAACCTACTTACTCACTTACCCACTCACCCACACACCTACTCCCTCA